>JAPYZF010000933.1:0-14419 GCA_030523045.1 Meteorus cinctellus
CACCGGTCGATAAATAACTCAAGTGCCAAAATAAGACTCACAGGCTCAAGTGGTAACACTGACCGACACCGCCTTGATTTATTTCTACTGAATAAATACTTCTGACCTGTCCCGGGGACGTAACAGTAACATAAACTATTTCAATGTTTTCTATACAATGCTTTATTTTTCATGTTTTATGTATTGAGTTTTTGTGATCGATTCAATTCGACAGAAATCACGATAGTTTGTGACGATGACAGAAAAATTATAAGACTTGCAATACACATCATTGCCACTTCGTTGGTTATATACATTATATTATTTTTTTGTTATATTGCGAATCTGAAATTCAATATCAATATTTTTCATACATAATTTTCAATTGATTTTCTATTTTTTGTTTATTTAGTGTCCTGATCTATTAAAATCATGGAGTTTTGCATTGGAGCAAGATCTCATGCCTACTGATCATGCCTGCGAGTTGCATTTTAATGAAGATGACATGATTAAGTCCGATAGAATCCAATTACTTGATGGAAAAGTTCTCATATCTGAAAGAAAAAGATATGCACTCAAAGCTGGTGTTATTTCGAAATTAAATCTCCATCGGATGAATAATGGTGATATCTTGGATACTCCAAACTTTGAGTTGAATATCTCATCGGAAGATGTATTTTCTCATACGGATAAACAAGTATGCAATTTTGTGCATGAATTCTGGCTCAAGTCATCACACTTTCATGTTAGATAGCATTTTTGATGGTTGTGCGTAGCGAAATACCGTCTAACATGGAAGCACATAATCTTCGAGTCGGAATATTATACCAATATTGAATCTGTTTTGAACCGAATTAGTCATATTTAGCACGCATTGTTGCTCAATGCGAATTACATAAACTCTCTTCTTATCAAAGATGATATATTCGTAGTGGCCAGGGCTTTGTTTCTTGAGTTTTCATCCTTGCATCTAATATCTATAACAAACCTTTTTCGAGAAACATTCATGAAGTTTATATCGAGGCAAAATGGATATGCGCGTTCAAGACAGAGATTGAAGTATCAATCTCAATTAAAGAGTGTAAGTGAAATGTAAACAAAAAAAAAAATAGATCGTCGCTGCACCTGACGAAAATCATGAGACAAATTCAGCAACATTACCTATGGCGGAAGCTTGCACCAACAGTTGTGAATATTCAGAACACGCTGACATATCATCAAATACTCAGGAAGATGTTGATATTGATGAAGTTGAAAATCAGGTAATAAACATATCTCATTTTCTTGGTCAAATAGTCTACAGAGCAATGTTGTATATCTGCTATTTTGATTATTATAGTCACATGATCCCTGCGCCACCGAATTGGATGGAACATTTTCAACGCTGACAATTTTACGTGTGTTGAAATTTCATGGTCTGCCACAAAGTTGGAGTTGGACAATCGATTTGACGAAGCCTCACATCTTGATCTTGTCTTTTATCGATAAAACATCTTTGGATTTGAAATTGCGTGTTATAATCAATGAGCAATTCAATATATCGGTAAGAACTTCTTATTTCCTATTTTTCTCGGTGATGTCATCGCAATATTTTGGCGCAGATTACCAACATGAAGGCACGAGAATCGCATAGATTCAACGCCCAATTCTCCCAAATCTCCCACTTCTGGAATTTTTTGAAAGATTTGAAAGTTGTGAATTATGTGAGGGAGCCGGATTTGATGAAGAGAGGTAATTATCATGTGTCCGTAGAAGGTATTAACTAATTATTCCAAAGAAATGTTAATTATGTTCATTATGCATTTATTCCATTTAAATTTCGAATAATTGTTTTTTTTATGCATTTCATGATAATATTAAAATGATACAATATTACGATGCACATTTTATAGATGTTCACCAGCATGTACTGGTATTTTGGTGGCAGATGAACAATACAAGAAGCGAATGAACGTGTTCCGGTGTACGGCTTGCCGAAAATTGAGACATGTGCTTTAAAACCGGTCTTATAA
The DNA here is from genome assembly GCA_030523045.1 of Meteorus cinctellus. Classification (NCBI taxonomy): domain Eukaryota; kingdom Metazoa; phylum Arthropoda; class Insecta; order Hymenoptera; family Braconidae; genus Meteorus; species Meteorus cinctellus. The sequence continues at coordinate 1,992 of JAPYZF010000933.1, forward strand.
GACAAAAGAAAGTATCGAAGATCGATACACAGATCTGAAGTATCAGGAGAGCCTCAAAAATAAGCAGATAGAGCGTCTCAAACGAAAAGTATGTATTGCTCTATCATTCACAGTATTGATTACAATATCCTAAAAATATGCAGATACGGTGATTTTGATTGATTGTTTTGCTTCCTTGAATGTCGTTTGGAAATTCTCCAATATGTATAACATGGATTGCTTCTCTCACATTTTCCGACATCAAAAATCCTATGACAATACAAGCTTTTATTATTCGCATAGAGTGATCGCATTGTAGTTTGCCCCCTAAGCGAACAGCTTCAGCGACATAATGTCTTTTGAAAACACGATAATATTCTCCGCTATCGTAATTCATTCATCTCTCTCGAAAATACTTGTTATTCAAATATGTTTGGGATATCCAATCCTGCAAATGCAGTTAGCATGGGTTTAAATAAGGATACAACCGATTTCATATGTCAATACAATTGCTTCTTATAGAATAATCTCTTAAAAGATGAAGCTTTAAAAACAGAAATTTCTCTTTTGCCTCCTATGCCACAACTTGCGGTACGTTCTTGCTTCAATGCTGTAAAAGCAAAGAATGCGAAGCAACGGCGATATACCATTGAATGGGTTTATGAATGTCTCTTAATACGAATTAAGAGTGCATCCGTATATGAGCGCCTAAGAGAATGACAAATTTTACCTCTTCCTTGTCAGAATACTCTCAATAGATATATTCAAAAACTGGATAGCGCCTTTGGCTTTCCTGAAGCTATATTCAACACACTTCGATTGAAATGTTCGCGTATGGAAGCATACGAAAAAAGGGGTATCTATTTTTCATTAATACGCTAATTGATCTCGAAAATTCGAAAACAACCATTTTTGGTTGTTTTCAACGAATTGTTGGTCAACGAAATTAACATTTGGTATTATTGAAGTAGATACATCTAACAAAACGAAATATTATGTATTTCATACACATATAATTCTCTATGCAGCCATCTCGATCGAGGAAGCTATGTAATTATCACTAAAAACTTAATAATCCATACTTTTGTCCATGCAACGTCTAAAAAAACTGCTAAAGCTTACCGACATTTTGAACTTCACCATATTTGTTCATCTGCTAACAGTTTCATCATTCAGAATCACATCTTCTAGCTTTCGATGTTTTGAAATGGGAAGGCTCGTACATCATGCTAACTATATAATTCATTAACAGTTCTTTTACTACATTCAATCTTTTGCATGTTCACGATATCACCAGCTCGGGCTTCTCTAACTAGATACTAGCAATTATAGAATGATTGGAATGTTATTATGGGCTGCTCGTTAGATTATACTATTTATTTGGATGAACATAAACTTAATGAGAATTTTGTCTAGGTACGCTTTTGATGGATGAGCTAGCTTTGAGTGAAGCCGTTAAGCTCAATCGCCGCACGATGCAGCTTGATGGTTTTGTAGATTTAGGAGCGCATACACCTGACAACATGATAAACACTCGGGCCGATCATGCCTTAGTATTCATGTTTCAGCCTTTTCAAGGTGACTGGGTGCAAGTTGTTGGAAGTTTTTTGAGCAGGAATTCCGTTACAAGCCGTATTCTTCACAAGTTAATAGTGGAATGCATAATATTACTCGAGAATGTTGGACTCCATGTTGACGTAGTGACCTCAGATGGTGCTCAGTGGAACAGAGGAGCATGGAGGCTTTTTGGCATTAAAGATAGCCAATGCAGTTGTGAGCATCCAGTTGATTCCAGTCGAAGATTGTGGTTTATTTCAGACTTTCCACATTTAATCAAATGTTTTAGAAACAAAATAATGGAAACTTCTTTTTTTTGGGTGATGATTCATACATTATTCTGCAAATAGCTGAAATCTATTATCATAATGCTTAATGATTTATAACATTATAATTCAATTATAGACACCAGATGGACTTGTGAGAAAAGCCATTGCGAAGCTTTATTGGTTCATGAAGCTCGTTTGAAAGCGAATTTGAAAATTGCTTACAAATTAACTCCACAACATCTGAATCCTGGAGGGTATCAACAAATGAATGTGCCTTTGGCATTCCAGGTGATCAAAACTATTGAATCCATCATCCAATCATATTCATCGATCGGCGCTACTCCTCCGTTCTTCATGTGCAATAACATGACACTTGGCACTCACGCTCCACAAATATTATTCCTTCTCGTGTTGATATTTCCAAATGTCTAGTTGCACACTTTATCTTGTGCTTATTGTTATAACTGCTCATGCCTTTTCTTCTTTCATATCCTTTGCTGCTTTAACCTCCCGTGATTTATATCTTAGATATCTTATCTGTTTTGCTTGTATTTCCTCTCATCCCAAACCCTATTACTTTTTTTTCATCCCACTCTCTTTCTTCTTCCCTTTAATTGTATTTGCCTTCGGTATTGTATCATTTCATAGCCCTACTCCTATTTATCTCATCCTGACCTCATCTTCCCTTTCATCTTCTATCTATTTGCTCACATTTCGATCGGTAGGCGGTCAGATTCTGTGTCTCCTCCAACTTTTAGTGCTTCGACTTCATCTGATGCTCCTTAATTTCCTATTGTGTTACCTACAGTTGTTCTTGCCATCTCTATGACGCACGTATCTTCCTTCGATTAATTATTTTAATGTTTGCCCCTTCCCGTTTGCAACATAATTTTTGCATCCCTGTATCTGCCAACTGTCATAATTTCTTTCATCTATTCCATTTCCCTTTTCCTCCATCATTCCTTCTTATTCCAGCTATATATTATGAATATTGTAAGCCCCTTCTCTTCCATGTTCATCTTTCATATTATATACTTCCCACATGCTTTATATTCTGTTTTTCCTTTTATGCATTGCTGTTATTAATTCACATTTTGATCTGACTTCGTCATTCGTACTGGTTACCGAGTTACATTGTTACTAACATTTGTTCTGAGTGTTTTTGCAGTTGTTCTCTAAAAATGTACAAGTTGCGATGGCAACGTATAAAAATTGTACTAGTGAGCTCAGTGATTGTGATGCAACGATAGCATTTATTCAAAAAGTCAATAACCTGATAAAATCTATGAATTCACGAACTCCTGAAGATGCTTTATATTCGAATGAAGAGTGTGCTCAGAAAAAGGTAACCTTTGATATTTTTCTCAGCATTTAGACATTTTTTTCCAGTTATCTGCAATGAAAAATCGAGAATAACTATTCAACATCAGGAATCAATACATTCAATATTTCTGTACTCCATTATTGGAAGAAATATTGAATACCTCCGTATAATATATGTAAGTACAAAAGAATAAAGTAAGTTCGGAATACTTCTAACCACACATAACATGCATTGTGATGTTGATGGCGCATATTTCCAATATACTGCAAAGTACAACTATTTCTCACTTATAACTATTCCCCGTACCCTACCGTCATCTGGATCCGTCAGGGTCGTTGTTAATAACCATTTCTTGATATCAGTTTTAGTGAATTTCACCTCTAATACATTTCCTACAACTCAACTTTATTTGAGTTATCCTGCATTATATATCCGTTTTTACTTATTATTCTGTTTTGCGGGCGTTTCGATTCTCACATGGGTTATTACACATTGACAACTGGATACGTAATCTTTTCTCAATTTTTCTGTAACAATATATCTACCATAACGCTTATTCGGACTCATGATAATCAATTATTTATTTTTACTAGGCTATTAGTGACTTTCTGAAATATCTCGAAGCCTGGGAAGCTAAAGCTTTGGAAAGAAAGGAATTGTTGAAAGAAAAGAGAAGTCAGAAGAGGACATTGGAAAATGAAGATGCAGAGGATAGATTCCATGTCGCGATTACATCTAGCACTCTGCAAGGCTTGAAAATCACGCTCCAAGCTACACTTGAGTTAGCGGATTTTCTTAACAATCAATGCAATTTTGACTATTTCATAACATCACGACTGAACCAAGACCAATTAGAAGTAAGCATACATGAAATTATATTTTTCAAATTTCAAATTTTCATTTTCACCTATGATTTATGTATATTTCATGCACAGAAATATTAATTGCAAATTTTTTACAGAAATTTTTCGGTATTATGCGGAGTGTTTGTCGTTGAAATGATCATCCCGACACAATTCTCTTCGGTCAAGTCTTTCGATTGTTGTGTTCGTATTCATTAGCTACTCCACCAAAAGGATCTAATGTGACAGCTGGTGAATTGTTACAATTTTTGATGCAAACAAATGACTCTTTAGCTGCAGCTACGGCAATGAAACGAAATTGGCTGAAAGACATTGATGCGATTATCGAAAATGGTATTGCAGAAGATGAACTTTTATCTGGTCAATCTCATATGGAAAATTGTTGTTCGGAAAATAATAACACTGTGGATAATGGCTGCAAACCGTTGGGAACACTAGTGGGTGAGAGCAGTGACGATGAAAACCAACGAAACGTATACCCATTCGTTCATACACCGTTCGAAAGTATATTGGACGAAGATAGGGAGGATGAACATGATGAGAATGAGAGTCATATCAAGATAATTTATATCCATTTGAAGATACATTGGACTCCAGACCTTATGTTGATGGAGATACCAGTAGCGGCAATCTTGGCAATACGTGTGAAAATGCAAAAATTGCATATCCATTCATTCAGGCACCGTTTGAGGCACTGTTAGATGAAGATAGTGAGGATGAAGATGAGTGGAATATTAATTTATGCCAAAGTGATTTGTTACACGATTGGAAATCATATGGAAACGCAAGTTTTCGAGAAGATCCTGACTATCACCATGATTATGATGTTGCATCCACTAGCGATGGTGTTGTAGCTTACATAGCCGGATATGTTGCTAGAAGGTTTCACCGATTGACATCCTGTTGCGATTGCATCGAAACATTACGGTCGATTGATGCTACTGAGCGTGATCACGTTATTCAGTTGATGAGTAATGGTGATCTCATATATCCGAGTGAACAATAACGAGAGAATATTCATCCTGATAAAAAAGCTGGAAAATATTGTTTTAACGGTCGTTGGGGCAAAAACAGTAAAAATGTATACGATGCATCATATTTTAGATAAGATAGCGAAAACTAAAAATTTGCCTATCTTGGGCTGTGAGTCTCATAAAAAGAATTGATGACGAAAATACTCTATTTTATTGTAATGAGGGGTAATTTTCTCGTCAATTTGATAAACAGAACCCTTAACGAGCGCAGAACACAAATCAAAAAGCGTAGAAAATATTCGAAACTTGTATAATTCCTGTGATTTTATTTTATTTTATGAATCAAATTTATTCCGTGTGTTTGCTTACTTTTCTCTGTTTGTAGAATCTATAAATATTCATCTTGTTGAGAATAAAAAATTTGTCAAATGAATCTAATGTGATAATTTAATGAATTTAATGCTGCGTTTAATGTTTTTTATTCACTTCTTCACACATAAACACTTGTCATGAAACGAACAAAATATTAAATAATAACTTTTCCATATCATCATTCTAATTATTGTCAGCTTTTTCGATTGGAAACGTTGTTGTAACATTTATCTTCAGCTTGTGGGATTCTTGTAATATTGCCAAATCAATGGTTTTTTTCATTCTCTGAGCGAGAAATGTCACAACAATCAAGAAATTTTTCTCTCTCATATACTAATGTTTTTAAATAAACTCCAATATGAAATTGAGTGCAATAAACAACAAATATAATTAATATTCGATTCCTTTGGTATCGATCATTGCTTCGTTTTGAAGAATGTTCCACTCTGTGTGAAGACTTTCTTTATTCTCGTAAAACGTGATTTTACTCTTCGGCTCTGAATGTATCGGGACTACCTCAAATATTTTGTTAATTATTAATCATATTACTATATCGAATCTGATACAAGAGTGAAATTACAGCTAGTAATCAATTTTTTTTTCATAATCATGCGTTGGGAATTTGCGTAGTTTTCAATTCTATTCCCGCTCCGTGTTTGAAAAAACCTGACATTAGCAACGCCAGCGCACTCTGGTGAGAGCGACATTAGAAATTTCTAGTGTCGCTTTAATACACGTTGACAGGTTGGGTTAGGGCTTGCCGTAACATTCCGCCCGCCATCAGCAACAGAGTTGATGATTAATGCCCTGACAGATTGTGACACTCAGCGTTGGAGGTTAAATGATCATTGTAACATCGAAAAATTGTGGTGTTGACACTGATATGAGGCTTTTCTTAGTGTTGACACCTAAATAATTTGGTGTTAACACGAATTTTGTGCAAGATATACCTAAACGTGGTGTCGATACTCGATTATTTGGGTGTCAACACCGGTCTAAATGAGTCATTTTTGAGTGTCTTTACTTAAATAATTTGGAGTCAACACCGAGTTTGTGCAGAGGTATATACATTCGGTATCGATACTGGATTTTTGAAGTGTCGACATCGATCCAAACGAGACCTTTTCGAGTGTTTGTACCTAAATAATTTGGTGTCAACGCCGAGTCGTGCAGGGGTACATAAATTCGGTGTCGATACAGGATTTTTGAGGTATCGGCACCGATCCAAACGAGACCTCTTCGAGTGTTTGTACCTAAATAATTTGGTGTCAACGCCAAGTCGTGCAGGGGTACATAAGTTCGGTGTCGATACATGATTTTTGAGGTGTCGACACCGATCCAAACGAGACCTCTTCGAGTGTTTGTACTTAAATAATTTGGTGTCCAACCCCAAGCCGTGCAGGGGTACATAAATTTGGTGTCAATACTGGATTTTTCAGGAACGCACACGCAATGCATTAAAACCCAAAAAACTCAAACTCCATGAACCCAAATCCAAAAATTACGAAACGTTTGGAAAAACGGTACAATAACATACCAATTTTATTCCTTTATATTTTTTATTTTAAGTGTTATGTCATCGTAGATTATAACATATGCATACAAAAAAATACATAGCACATTTTTTTTACATCATATAAAGATAATTTCGCATATATGTAACAGGCACGTGCATGCATAAATACATAAAATGTCATTTTTTACGAGATATCAATTTAATTTCGCAGTAACAGGCATTAGTCCGTTTCCCAAACATTAGTTAGTCTCACGTCATAATCAATATTATCCAAGTTTATAATTATAACTGGAGCCATCATGTCGTCTTCGAGAACAAATTCTTTTCTCTTCAACGACCTCAACGCACGAATATGTTTGGCTTCTCCTCACGACCCGTTATCCTCATAATACCGAACAAATGCGCCATTTATCGTTTGTCCTTCGTCATTTAAAAAATTGATTATAGATAATATTCCTGCGAAATTGTTCGTGTTCGTGTACACGTATTTGTTACAACTTTTGGCATCGCTCCGTTCACCGTGACGATTATAGTATAAAGTTCCTCGTATTATTGTTTCTTTATACAAAACAATTTTATTGAAAGTTTGTTGTTTGTTGGTCAGTAAATCACGTTGCCAATCATTTGGATTTTTTGTTACAGACATTCCAATACCTTGGAAGTTAGCTATTTCTTGGCCGACTTCATTATTGCGAAACGGTGGTTTCTTCCCGGTATTAAAAATGGCAATTACCTTTCGTTTTGTTTCTTCGGATACATTCGGATCGTGTATTATGCATCGAGCAGAGTCGTTTAATAGATACTTGTTCATAATTTGCAGCTCTCTGCCGGTAGGACCATGCAAGGATTCGATGATTTTTTTGTTAAAAACTTCATAAATAAAAGCACTGTGTACCCACATCGGGCCCCAGTCTTCCACGATTCTTGTCATGTGACGGAGAATATGCAAATTGTACGTCATATTGCTGCGAGTAAATAACGTTTGATAACGATTCAAGAATTCAATGATCAATTTATCAGCCCTATTGAGATTTTCTTCGTTTAATGAGTCACGGTTAAATATATGAAGTGCTTCAGGAAGTTTACAAAAAAGAAGCAAATATTCGTTTGGGACTAACCCCGTCAAATATGGGACCGCGTAATATAATATCCAATTCCGCCATTCCGTAGCTTTCCAGAATCTATAAGAATCCAGGCTCCTAGGTTTTCGTGCTATTTTACTCGGTGTACGAATTTTTAGCAATCGTTGATTAATAATTGTGCGAATTCTAGAATTGTATTTCCTTTTATCCCCATAAGGGAATACCAGTCCTTGTCGCTTCATTCATATGTGCACGCATTTCTGCATCCGTACGCTCTCTGAAATCCTTCATAGGATATACTCTACCTAGTGTACCTAGTTTTTCACCTTTTGCATCACAAAATGTGCATCCATGGGTGCCACCAAATCTTTTCATACTGAGAATCTCGTATCTTGCTACTGAATCTACAATACAAGTAATCGTCATAAATTTGCTTCTTACCGTGTTGTTGTCATCGGGCTTCCACGTTATGCCGGTATGATGTAAAAATTCTAATTCTTCGATTATTGGCTTCAAATACGAATTTAAATTTGGGTGATGTTTGTCGATGAAAATTCCAGCTAATATTATACATCGTTTGCGTGCGTGCGGAGGAAGTTCATTTATTGTCAGTAGCACGGCCTGTTGATTTGAAGGCACTATCCGTTGTTGATTTCCCTACTTGACAGCCATCTGTCTTTATTGTAAATGAGTAATTGAATTCGGCGCTCAAGAATTGACCAGGCTGCTGGAACTTTTTATATAATCGACCATCGAATATATCCTCTATGTGGCCTATTTTTGTCTTCTTCCTATCATACCGGTATCTTAGAAGTTTCATGAAATTCGGTATAGAAAACATTCTTTTTAACTGCTGTGTTATATTTAGATTTATAAAGTACGCAGTACTCTTCAGAGGCTTATCGGGGCCCGACGATCCGCAAAAGCAATCAATAACCGGTGTTTTATTTACGTTGTTGAGTGTAAATTTTAGTGGACTGTAATCCAACTAGCCGGGTTATTGGGATGTGATAATGGTCAGAGTCGATGATTCACGGTTTTTTCTGTAATAATAATAAACTTATGTTTATTGATTATGATGGTGATGAAATGTACAAACTGGTTGATGAAAATGAATCTTATAAACTAACTATTGGTTACAAAAAGCTGTGATTGTACGTTTTTGTTGAATTAATTGAATGCTTGAATCGATTGTTTATATTATTTATCCTAAATAATATGATTATTTAGTAGAATGTTGCGAACAGCTCAACACGTGGTCGTAAATTACGTGTAGAGTGGTATTTTGTATGAAATACAAAATACCTTCACTCATTGACAAATTAATAGATTAATAACGAATGTTAATTCACTGATATGAGAACGATCAATTGTTTATTTGATTTTGATTGTCGATTTTAGATTGATACGCTTTGAGCTCGTTAAGCGTGCTCAATGGCGTCACTACGTCACCGCGTGGTGGATTGATGATTTTGAAATTCACTTGAATGATTGTATTTGTTCACAAATATTCACTTATTAATTGGTCGAAATGTTGATTGTTAAGTTTGGATTGTTATTTACCACTGATTTTCACTGGATTGATACGATTTTTAATGATTTTATTAGTTAGCTAACGCCGCGGTCGAGAGTGCACGTGTGTACTTTTCACTAAACGTCGTTAGAATGCCGGTAGAGAAAAAAGATGGCCGGCATCACGTGATCGGTTGAATAAAGATGGCCGGCAGCGAGTGGTCGATAGCGTGATCGATCGTTTCTATGGATGCCCAGCGCCACATCTCAAATTTGGAGATGTTAAATTTGGAGAGGCGCACGGGCGCCCATAATATATGTTACGTGTTTGGAAGACTTCCTCTTTTCGTCCCATACATTGCCATAAAGCATTTTTCGTTATGGGTATGTTACTCTGGTTTAGAACAAACTTAAATATACCCAATATCGCCAACAGCGCTTCGAAACAAAACTTGAAGCGCAACGCAGCCGCTATAACTGTAGTTACAATTACCCGTACCGTCATATTGGGTCTTAATGTTACTATCTCACCAGGATCGATATTGAAAATTCTAGCATTCTCATCTTCGTTGTTCTCATTGTCGTTGTCGTCATTATCGTTGTCGTCATCGTCGTCGTGGTCGTCTTCGTCGTCGTCGTTGTCGCCATCGTTATCGTCGTTGTCGCCATCGTTATCGTCGTTGTCGCCATCGTTATCGTCGTCGCTGTTGTCAACATCGTCTTCATCATCGTCGTCGATCTCTTCTTCTCCCTTTTCACTGTTCAAATAATTATCAGCAGCGAAAAGATATTCGTCATTATTACCGAAATCATCGTTGTCGTCAACTATATTTGTTCGGTTATCGTTATCACTGTTGATATTCCCGTGGGATAGTTTGCGATGCTCGTCTTGTATATCATAATCTCCGATCTCTTCTTCGTAACTGCCATTTTCGCTGCCATCGTTAAATATAGTATCTTCGACACGTTCTTGTGTTTCAGCATTATTTTCCTCGTTAAACCGTGAATAGGACGCAGTATTCGGTGAAATTTCTTGTGATCCTATCCTCGATTTTCTCCTGTAAGCTCTTTGTAAAGATTGTACAATACATTAATATTATATTTTGAATTCATCCTTTTTTTTGGTTAAATTTATAAATTAATTGCAAAATTTTTTTTGTATGATTTTTTTGCTTACCTGTTGTAAATCGTAACGAGGCAACTCTTCTTGCGATGGTAATATTCCATGAGCTTCACGGTACGCATCAATGAATTTTTTCATATTTGCGTTCTTACTTTTTTTGGTTTTAAATGTTTTTTTAGTCGTTACGTATGCCATGCCCTTAATCCTTTGTTTTTTCATTTTTTTGGTATTTTTTATCATGAAAGTTCGCCGTATTTATTTTTTTTATCGGATGCGGTAAGTCCTTTGAAAAAAAGCACATGAATATTACAAATTACAAATGCGTGACGTTTTTAAAATTGTTCAATAAAAGTGAACAATTCATTTTCGCTATGAACATAACCCAAAATTCCCAACTTTTTTACTTATCTCCATAGCATGGATTTTCGACTCGTTATGAATACCGACATAGACTTTTTCAATTGTTCAATTATTTGACCGTCATTATATTAAAAAAAACAATCGCATTATAGGCTTTTTATATCCGTACCTTTTTACGTTTTCACAGCTGATCTTTTCACGTGTTCGGTTATTATATATACATGTATGTTTTGTGAGGAAACCAAAATTGCTCAGTGGATAACTATTGATAATCTCGTTGTTACCGACGCGCCGGTAATGACGGGAATTGAGTGGAATGACCAATGTGGACTGATAGTGGCAAGATACGATTGCAATCGCAACAGCAATTTCATATTTCTGATTAACAATTTGATATCCATTTTTGGATTAATTATTCATTTATTAAGAGTCGTTGCAATATGACACCAACTTCTCCTCAGATGAATTATAGTCTAAGAGCCAGTGCAAAGCTACCTATATGTATTTGACCAGACCTAGGATTTTGTACAGTGAGGCCTCTATACTTACTGTATATGACGTGCGGACTCACTAAGCCTAATGAGACGGACGCGACGGGCGCCCAGGTAAGACAGGTATCAATTTTTGGTAAACTTTAAATGTATTTGACCACGTCTGCCGTTTTGCAATATGAAAATATATTATTATTGTTATCGGAAAACGACAATGGCAGCCTATTATCGCGCGTTTAACATTGTGGTAGACAATTTTGAGAGTGCCCAAAAAAATAAAATTTTGAAAGTAATTGACCAGATCTGTCGTTGATATATTTCATTTATTAGGGCCTTATAAACTCATGTTAATCGCGGCAGACGTTTTCATTGCGTACACACTTCAGCAGACAAGAAAATCTCAACTACTATCCGGTCAGATATATGCATAGACTATCTATAGCTATCCTTTATTTTTTCCCTATGAATTACTATTGTACTCTCACTCTAGTCTATAGTATTTCCTTGTAAACTTTCTAGTATTTGGATCGTTCAAATTTTATACCTGAGAGGGCCAAGTCGTATCCCACCCTAACGGCTTTTGCCAGCTGATTTCAGTATATTGTGAACCTAAGTGGAGATCTCTTGTGTTACGTGAATTTCCCAAAGTTGGTTATTTATTAAATCTATTAAAGTTGATTATTTATTTAATTTATCTGACACTATGGCGAGTGATAATAAAGAATTGTGTTACGTACTGGCCATCCCTTTACCTTAATTCCCAAGCTCATACATAATCACACAATCGCTATAAATAAATAATTTTTGATTGAATCGTATAATAAAATAAACATTCAATACTTCATAAGATACCCCATATCCGGTCGAGCTGACGCTCGCCAATCAGATTTCTATGAAATATTAAAAAAATGAAATTGTAGTCGTTCAGTATTTGTCAATGAAACAGAGACTGAAACCACCTGAATTGAGAACATCAGCACTTTTCCTGCGTGGGATCGCCACGAAG
>JAPYZF010000934.1:0-11080 GCA_030523045.1 Meteorus cinctellus
ACATACATACTACATGCTAAAAATGTGCAGGTTATGTTCAGGAGGTCTTAAAACGTCGAGATCTATGAAAAACTCGACTTGTTATTTTCGGGGTATATTTTTTTTCGCGGTTTGTTTTCCGTTTCACAGGCTTGGAATAATGATTTCAAGACCGTGAACCAAAAATTAATCCCAGAAAACTGAAAATTTTTTTTCTTAATTAACGCTATTTACAACCCGGTAAAAATCACCAAAAGATTCAAAAATTTCATTTTCTCTCTCTATTCTTGACGGTATTGTGTACAATTAGCAACTTGAGCTTGATTACACTTGATTATCACAGTTTTTGCCAAATTATTGACCAAAAAGCACTACGATTTTTTTGGTCAATATTTTTCAATGATGAAAATGACCGCTCCCCATCACACAAAGTGATTGGTGCATATGCCACACCCCCAACATTTTCTCTCGTCCAGAATGCTACTGACACAGCGTCTTCATCTCCACCAAGTCGTTGAAAATATTCATGTTTCCGCGAAAACCCCTCATTTTTTCGAAGAACTTTGATTATCTTCTCTCGAATTACTTCTAGTCCATTCAAATTTTACATTTGGACAGCATTTTTTAGAGCACTGAATTTTTTTTTTAGATGTTTAAGAGTGGTCATAAAAACCTTAAATACGAGTTTGTGGGGTATGAGCCCTTATAGTACGGCCGCCGTACTGAAAAAAGGGCGGAAACGGTTTTTCCGCCATATCTTTTAAACTATGAGATGCACAAAAAATGTAACCTGACATTTTTCGTGCAACTCATAGTTTAAAAGATATGCACAAAAAAAGTCAAGATACATTTTTTGTAGTAAATTGAATTATCTATAACTTTGGTTGAGTGATTTTTTGTCGTACAACGGAAAAGAAAAAAGTTATTAACAAAAAAGAAAAGAAAATTTGGGGGAACAAATTTTCTTTTTATTGTTATAACTTTTTTTTTTCAATTCTACATAAAAATCACATCAGTGCAAATTAATGATTTATTATGATCATTCCAAAACGGTAGCATAGATTTCTGATGACGTTCAGCTAACGTGAAACCAATGTCAATAAAATTTTTTAACTTTTCAGCATAACTTTTAAAAAAACCGTTTTTACTCTCATACCTCATGGTCCAGTGAATCTTAGGTGGACCTGTTTTTTTGATGACCATACTACAATGCAATGCAGTATGATCTTTTGGGGTCAAGTGTACTAAATAATGATTAATTAATATACTGTGAGCCCTTGCTATACTTATATCATAATCGTCTAACATGTTGAGCGTAATTTTAGGAGCTAAAGCAATTTTAAGCATTCTTAATGATAATAGTATCATTTCACACTTAACGTAATCTTTTTTTTTTCGATTTTTAAAATGATATCTCTTATAATTAACGGCAAAAAAGTCATTAAACAGAGTGTTTGCGCGGCGTGTTGGCCAATCCCGTTTGAGGTCTTACTAATTTTCATACCACTCGGTATGTTAGGCCTATTATGCAAACCGTAATCAAAAGCCTGTATACGTTCATTTAGCTTTTCGAGAGATATTAGACGATTTTCAATTAGAAACTTAAAAAATAATTTTAAATCCCGTTGACAAATACCTTCCAGGTAGTCATGCATAACATCAATGCAGTAATTATCACAAATTTTAAAATATTTAAGATCATTCAGAGGAGTATATTTTTTTATTCCAAAATAATTTAAAGTATCGCTGTTTGCGCAGTTTAATCTTTTTGCTAAATATTTGAAGCTTTCAGATGTACGCAAAAGTTCATCTTTCGCTTCACACGTTGTCAGAGCATCAGTTTTTAGCATAGTACAAAATCTACAATAGTAATGTGAAGAAAAAGATTCATTCATACCGAGTAATGCAGCACAGCCTAAATTATCGCATGACAATGATACTAATGTTCCTTTTACGATCGAATTTGAAGACTCTACAAAGATTCCTCTTGACTCTAGTATTTTTATGTCGTTTATAATTACATCAAGTACAGGGCTAATACCAAACTCCTTAAAATCATAATTATAACATGAAGCGAGTAAATGTATGTGATTCAAGTTGGAATTTAAATATGAAGGTAAATTCAAGATAGTAAAATAAAATCCACCGATTTTGTGATTACCAGTTTTTGTTCTTAGTGGATTAACAACTTCAAATTCATCGAAGTATAATTGTAACTGGATGACATATTTGTTTTCTTTAAAAAATTTATTTTTTTCATACACCTCACCATCTATAAAATGAGTGTAGCCAGTATTATTTGGTACGCGAAGATTAGTGAAATAATTACTGATGGATTCTAAGTTCAATAAAAAGTTTAGTGTTTCTAATAATGGAACATAAGTAAAAGTACTAGTGACAGAAACTTGTTTGTAACATTGCTGTATTTTATCATACTTTCTGTCTATACGAATTCCATGAGCTTTTTTAATAGGTTGTACGATTGGTTTTTGGAAAGATTTATTCCTCGTGTATTTAGATAATTTGTTATTAAATGGTATTTTGAACTGTTTAACAAGCTTAATTCTTTCATTTAATGTATTGCAGTCTAGTAAGCTATCAAGTAGTGGAAAAATTAATTCAACGTTCATTTTTATTATTTTGTCAATTGTAGAGTCAGGTAAACCGAGTACATACAATTGTTGGATGTAATTATCAATATGACATTGGATTTTTTCACCATTTAAATGACTAGTGTTTGTCTGAAATAATTTTTTTTCAGAACTGATGCAACAAACACTTTTTATGCATACTTTGAGATGTTCTTTAAAACTATTATAAGTTGCATAAGTATCAGAGCAATTAACACAAGTCAGAATTAAATTTGGTCCTTGAATTAACGAATGTTTCATTTGTAAATGCTGGCATAAAAGATCTATACTATTAAATGGTGTGGTACATAAATTGCACGTTAAATACATATTAAAAAAAATTTTAGACACAACCGAAAAAATACTAAAATGAGCAAAGTATAATGAATAGTTAATTATATAATTACTAATAATGTTTTACAGATAACGTCCTAAAACTATCGTTTGGTTCCAGATTACAAATATAACTTATTAAACTTAACTAATATGATATGTTAATTAGTATGGTCATAGAATCATGCCCTAATCTTTATAAATCAGTTTTTGAAAGCTGTTTAAACTTAGTGTATTTAAACTCTTTGATTATTCACTAGTCAACGCCATTAAACTTTTCTTTTGATTAAAAAGTAAGTAACTTTTATAAAAATAAAAACAAGAACAGAAACTTAAAGTTGGATTTGTTTTCCAAGCTTTAACTTAGCTACTTCTAACTTACTATTAAAGTCTTTCATTTGATTGGTAAAGTGACTAGATATACCATAAAAGTAATGTTGTATAAAAATCCAAAAATTTTTTAACTCGAGATGAAACTCGGCATTAAAAACATAATGAGCCTTAAATAATGCATCTATTGCTTCGATAATATTACTTACATTTAGAGAAATGTAATGATTGTCAATACTTATGCGATAATGAGTGATAACACTCTTACTTAATCCCACTGCAAGTAATTTCGGTTGAGTACTATTTGTACCACTTTCTCGTTGAAGAGGAGTTCCAACCTTAAAAATAAAATGTTAAAATTTTTTAAATTTGTAATATGAACCATTTAACTATTGATACTTACGGGAATGAAACCAATCAACTTGTCAATAGTTGATTTAGTCTTCGCTCTGTTTGGATTTTTCCTACCCTTTGCCGTTGGTGGCAGAAGCTGAGTTAAACAGATTACTGAGTTTGTCTCTTGATTCCAATCTGTAAAGGTGACCAAATTATTATATAATTAGATAACATTATATCATAACACGTGAAATTAGAAAAAAAAAATTAAATAATTGATAATTATTAAGAATAATTTATGAACAAGGGTATGAGTGAGCTACTTATAATTACCTAGAATGGAGCCATCCAATTTTTCAACTTGATAAATATCTAAAATAGCAGATACATACTTGGGAAAAGTTGTCTTGAAAACACTAGAAACTGCTTCAGGAAGAAGAAGCTCAAAATCAACATCAATCTACAAGTATATATAAATTATCAATAATGAAATAACTTCAATCTTATAAACATAAAGGTTTCATTATAATTATTTCACCAATTCCGGAACATCTAAAAATCGGGCAAAAACTTCAAATAAATTTTCATTCATGTACAAGAATCTTCTTATATCATATGTTAGCCGAGTCTTGACAATGATGTCTTCTTTTTGAGTTGAAGGTACTGCACTTTGTAAAAACTCAATCGCCTATTTTATTTCTAGTGTTTCGTCTATTTTTTCATTTAATTTTTCAGCTTCTTCACCCACAACAACAGATGACTTATTTTTGCTGGACTTACGAGGCTTAGAACTTTCCAACTTCTTTCTAGAACAGTTGGACAGGCCTGTCGCTATATATCCTGTACCAGTGGTAGGGTCATAGAAATATTCCTGTTAATAGAGAGTTATTATATATGAAGGAAACAAATCATACAGTTCAGTTTAACAAAAAAAATTCTTATGATTAATACTAATTTACTTACATAAACAAATTTTCCATCTGTGTTGCGAAGATTTGGAAATAAATCCATAATTGCCGCAGCACATTCTGATTTATCATTTGAGGATAGCGTACGTTGAATCTTGTTTTTATATTCTGGAAGGTAGTTAACAACTACTCTTACAACTTTCTTACGACTAGCCGTTGATAAATACTGTTGTTTATCATACTCTAATAATATATCACGACCATTTTTAGATGGCGTCGGAGCTAGGGTAGTGGGCAGACGCATAATTGTTCGGGGAGACAAAAAGTGATTACAGAATTATAAGTACGTGTTGGTGAGGCGTGTAAGGGGTTGAATTTGCAAGAGTGACTGCGTCTGTTCACGATAAACATTAAACGAGGGAATTTTCGAGGTGGTGAAGCCTAGTTTGGGTCAGTAGAAAAGTTGATGGGGCCGGAAAAGAAAAAATTGGAGGTTAGGAGACCAAGAGGGCGCCCTCGGAAGGATGATGGGAAAGAGGAAGATAGAAACGAGAAACAAGAGAGCCTACTGCCCTTTTTATCGGTGGGTAGTAACAAAGTGATACATACGCCAATTAAGAAAACCACGCTAGGTGGCGACGGGAGAATAGAAGAAGAGCAAGATCTGATGAGTTTTGAAGAAGAGGAAGTTGGTGACGAAAATGAGAGCAGTGATAATAATAAGCAAAGCAATACGTGCGGGGAGGAGGATGAAATAGTAAAAGATAACGTTAGAGCCCTATTGCATATAGCCAGAAGGGAGATAGAAGCGCTAAATATCGTCATTGAAAAGTTGAAAATGGAGCACAGTCAGAAGGAGGAAGGTTGGGCCATGAAAAACAGAGCGCTAGTTGAAGAAAAGGATGGGCTGGTGAAGGAATTAAAGGCATTAAAAAATGACAAAGCAAGAAGTCAGAAAGAAGCAATAGAGACTTATAGAAGAAATGGATTTATCCCTGCCGCGGTAACATTGTCGTCCACTCCAAGACAGCCACAGCTTCAAAGGAAGAGCACGCCACACAATAGCTTCAGCCAAAATCTGGCAAATCTTTTGGGATCGGAGGGAAATCAAGGTGCTAAGAAACCGCTGGCTATTGCGAATGACCATCTTATGTATGAAATGAAGGAGAGGGAGAGAAGGAGAAACTTGGTCTTCAGAGTAAGAAAACCGGATGGGAGTCTCGAGAAGGAGGATATCCTCAATGAAGCAAGTAGTAAGATCAGGTTCGCAAAAGATAAGTGCAAGATCAAATTCATGAGCAACAACCTTGTGTGTGTTGCGTTCGATACGTTGGAGGAGAAAAAGAAGGTGCTGAAGAAGAGGTACATGCTAAAAAGCTTCAATATTTGGATAGATGATGATCACACCAAGAGGGAGATAGAAATACAAAGGTGGCTGAGGGCAGAGGCAAAAAATAGAAGGGAGAATGGTGAAGATATAAGGGTAGGCTATCTAGCCCTGATCACAGAAAAAGGGGTAGACAGATTCAACGAAGTCACTGTCGAGTTCGTGAGTGACCGGAGAGATGGGAGAAGAGGAGAGCGGAGAGACCGGCATTTTTGTGGCAAAAGATGCAGCCTGTCAGGAAATAGACAGTAGTGGAGGGTGTAAAGTAATGGTGTGGAATACGCGTGGTACAAAGAAGCTTGGGGAAGTGCAGGATTCCATCAGTAAATTCGACATCATAATTTTGCAGGAAACGTGGCTAGGGGGAAATATGGCTGCAAGAGCAATTGGAAGACTGAGTAGAGACTTTAAATATTGGGTAAAAGATGCGGTAAGAAATGTAGGAGTAAAAAAAGGCAGGTTGATGGGAGTCAAGGAGATAATCATTGCGTCATTTCTGTCTATAACAATGTAAGCATGAGTGTATGTGAGCCGAAGTTAAGAGAAATCATAGAAGATGGTATGAAAGTGTTTGAAGCGGTTGTTATTTGTGGAGATATGAATGCAAGAGTCGGAGAGACGCAGGTGTGTAATGGGCTAAATGACGGGGATGAGAGTGGTAACGACAGAAAATCACAAGATAAAATCATTAAGGAAAATGGGAAAAAATTAATTAAATTATGTGAAGAACTAGGGTTAATACTGCTGAATGGGAGATGTAATGGAGATGAAGAAGGAAAAGTAACATACGTAGGCTGTGATAATGAGTCTGTGGGATCAGTATTAGATCTGGTAATACAGGTAGATAGAGGTGAAGAAGCGGCGGTGGAAGGCCTGTATGTGCTCCCGAGGGTCGAATCTGATCATCTGCCTGTTTCATTTGTGTTGAGATACATTAAAAAAGATAAAAATGAAGCAGGTGCCGGCCGCGCTGAGATGAAGGAGAGAAGAATTAAATGGGATAGTGGCAAAGAATTGGAGTTTAGGGATACAGTGCTCGAAAAATTAGTAGACAGGAAGGCAGTAGAAGCCACAGAGCTGGAGTGGAGAGAAATAAACCAAATTATACTGGCGGGACCTGAAAAAGTTGGAATGATGAAGAGGGTGTGAAACAACAACAATGGTGGCAGCACTAGCATCAAATTCGCCGAAAAATGGAGAGAAGTAAAGAATGAAATGTGGAGTCGGCTAAAGGTCTGGCCTAACAACAGATCCCGGGAACACAAAGTAGCACTAAACGACTGCAGAAGAAGGCTGAAAGCAATAGAAAAAGAGGAGCGCAAGAAATGCAATGATGAAAAATGGGCGGCAATAGACAAGGCTAGAGGAGTGGCTGAGTGGTGGCGAGCAATAAACAAATTTCGTCCCAGACAGGGTAGCAAAATTTCGGAAGAAATTAATGAAGGCGAGTGGGTTGATAATTTTCAGAAGCTGCTTAATACAGAGAATGATGAGGGTGAAGAAACACAGGAAGAGACCGGGATGGAGGACGAGCGATGGAAGAGGGATGGTGAGAAATCGGTGGACGAACGTTCAGACATAGATCTAGGGATAGACGAGGTAAAGAGTGCGCTAAGCAAGATGTCGAACGGTAAGGCCACGGGAGAGGATGGAATTCCCATCGAGTGTCTTTAGGCAATAGGCAAGGATGACATCCAGCTACTGTGTTCAAGTCTCAATAACGTCTGGATGAAAGCTGAGCTAGCTGCAGGCTGGGAGAATGCCGAAGTTGTCCCCATACTAAAAGGAGGAAAAAATAATAAGGCTGAAAATTACAGAGGGATTTCCCTTCTGGATGTGGGATACAAAGTATTAACAAATATCCTAGCAGACAGAATAGGAAACTGGGTAGAGAAGGAGGAAATTTTGAAGGAGAGTCAAGCTGGGTTTCGAAGAAAAAGAGGGGCGCGAGACCATGTTTTTGTGCTGAATTCATTGATAAATGGCAGGTTAAAAGAGAAGAGAGGAAAGTTGTACGTTGGATTCATCGACTTAAAAGCTGCATTTGATACGGTTGATAGAAAGTTGCTGCTAGAGAAGCTGTGGAATGTTGGTGTTAGAGGAAGAATGTATGCATTGATTAAAGAAATCTACAGGGCGACGAGTGCAGAAGTGGTGGTGATTGGGAAGGTCTCAAGGAAATTTGGTACCAATGTAGGGGTGAGGCAAGAATGTGCGCTCAGTGCTATCCTGTTTGATATCTTCCTGGACGATATTGATGAAGAATGGACTAAAAAGGAGAAAGGAGGAACTGTGTTCGGGAAAATGAAAGTGAGAGCGCTAAAATATGCTGACGACATTGCGATTGTTGCGGAAAGTGCCCCGGAATTGCAAAAGATGCTAAGGAGTCTGCAGAGTTACACGGAATGAAATAAGTTAAGAGTAAATACGAAGAAGACGATGGTGATGGTGTTCAGGAATGGTGGCAAAGGCAGCAAAGATGAGAAGTGGACATTTAAAGGTGAAAATATCGAGATGGTCAACCAGGCCAAGTATTTAGGCTACACATTCACATCAAGAAACAGTGCAAGACGGCATGTAGAAGAAATGGTGGGAAAGGCGCAAAAAGCCGCAAATGCGGCCTGGGGGATTATGAAGAGGGCTGGTAGAGACAGGAGGGATGACAGAATATATTCAATGAACTCGCTAGTCAGATCAGAGGGAGGTAAAGAGGAAGCAGTCGTAGCTACACTGAAGGCAGGTCTCAATGAATGGTGGAAACGGGAGCTAGAAAAAGAATGGTGGAAGATTGTGGACTCGGAATTCAACCCACTATACAAAGAGATACTACCAGGCCCAGGAGGAACAAGATATTTAAACGAAGAAGTGGAGAATAAAGAAGACAAAGAGACTTGGGCCAGGCTGAGGTGTGGTAATGTGGGTAGAGCGAGGAAAGGCTTCGAAGACTGGAGTTGTAAGGTATGTGGAGGAGCGCCAGAGAACTTGGAGCATATACTCAGCTGCGGTGAGATAATGAAGCTACAGAATGAGCGGGTCGTGGAATACGTAGCTAGCTGGAAAGGGGACAAGAGTGAAAATGAGTTGCGTTGGCCTATTATTAAAATGTTGAGAGGAGCGATAGTGAGAGAGATATGCGTGTATATTAGGGAGGTGGAGAGTAAATGGAGAAATGGGAAATAGTAAGTTGTGGGGAAAAGAGTATGTAGTAAATCTGGTCAGAATGTTTAAAGATTAGAGATTAAAGAGTCTAATAGTTAGTAAGGAAAGTATAAGTTCGCAAGGGGAGTCAATCTATGTACTATGTAAAATGCTGTATGCAAAATGCAAATGCTCTATGAGCATGCATTGAAAATAAATATATATATCACGACCATCTTTAGTATCTAAAATGAGTTGCCTGAGTTTCTAAAATATAAAAAAAGTTATTTTGATATTGTTAACAATTAAAAATCAATAACATCTTGAGAAGTATTTTAGTACAAAATATAAAACATTAAAAAAAATTATTGATCAACATACTTGCTTATTGAAATTTTTTAGTAGTTTGGAATCTTCAAGATTTGGTTTTTTTGTTGGTGGACTAGCTAGTGAGTCTTTTTTGCCATCATTGTCAGTATTATCGTCGGGATGCGAGTAAATAGTAAGTTCAGTAGATGTATCTTGAATTGGAGCAAAACTAAGAGATTTACTTTCACCGAAATCACTTACTAAATGAAAAAAAAAAAAATGTTCAGTAATGATAAACCAGTTGAAATTGTAAGCTGATTGAAAGATTTAAAATTAAGTTTCAATATTCTACTGAAGATAATTAATGTATTCTTATTTAGTAAAAACTTACAAATAACTACGTCATTGACAGTTTGAATATTCAATATGACTCCTTGTGGACGTGATAAAACGTAATTCACTAAAATGTAATCCAGTCTTGCATCATCGATGTCAGTAAAATGAAACTGGATGTTTTTTAGTAGTGGAAAAATTTCCACAGCTGTAACAATAAAATTTATTTATATATATAGACATATTATATCACACATATACAATTAGAAATATTTTTAATAAGAAAAAAACCTTTTGACACAATATTTTCATGAAGGATTGGTTGTTCAAGTTTGACCCACATTTTTTGACCGCAATATTCCAGAATAATTAACTTAGACTCTGATTGACTGGAGTGACTCAGTGACATTTCATTTAATGACAAGTTATTCATCTACCAAAAGAAATTTATAATAATTAAAATACAATATTGTAATATAATTAAATACATTAAAATATGGTTACATATTTTGAAGAAAATAAATCTTCAACAAAAAATATTCCGGTATTGTAGGTTAATTTTATTAAAAACATTCTAGTTGTAATTTACAATTTACACTTACATTAAATTTTTACACTTCACTTCAATTATCACTTGTGAAATAATAAATTCAAATAGAATTCAATATTTATTATAAATAAACTTTCAATTAGAGTCAAAATATAATACATTAGAGGTTAGACCGGTGTTTACAAGGCGGTAAAACATGTACACCATGGCGGCCCTTGTCGCGCCTAAAAACATAGAGGGCAGTTTTGATACATGTTTGTGTAAAATTAACACAACTTTATGTTAATTTTATAATAACACATTTTGCATGTCACTTCTAAACGAAATAACATTTTTTTTGTCTTGAAAAAAATAAGAAACAATTACACAATTATATTATGTTAAATTGGCACTGAAAAGTGTTAGATATATGACACAAAAAATTCTAACACCGGAGATTTTTGACGCAATGACGCAAAATTTTTTACTGTGTGAGTGATTATGCATACTTTTTTTTGAACTATTTTTTCGCTACATCTTTCGATTTATTGGTTGCATAAAAAATGTGAAGATACATTTTTGTAGCAAATCAAATTATCTATAACTTTGCTCTTATAACTCTTAGTGCTAGAACAAAAAATGAAAAAGTTATTGACAAAGAAACAGAAAATTTTGACAACAAATTTTCTTTTTATTGTTATAACTTTTTTTTTCAATTTCACAGGGAAATCACATCGGAGCAAATTGATTGAGGAGATTCCAACAATCAATTTGAATATCATTGATTTTCGGGTTTTATTTATTTATTACCATTTTTTAAAGCTATAAGTATGACATATCATTTTTCTACTCGTAGCATGTATATGCA
>JAPYZF010000935.1:0-19850 GCA_030523045.1 Meteorus cinctellus
TTAAGAGAGCCCCAGCCTGACATGGTCAACACTCAACGCTAATTTTCTCAACGTTAAGTTAGTCTAAGCACACCCATTGTGCACTATATTTTGTACAGCCATATTGAAATATCGATGCGACATCTTTAGGAACTCTAGAACGTTAATATCGCAGATCGCGTGTGTCGTGTTATGCATTTTCGTTCAATATAACGTTCTGTTTTTTCCACATATAGTGTTTTCAGATAAATTTTGGGATATTTGACTGTCCCAATAGTGATTGTTTCCATCCTTAACAAGTTAACAATCAATTTTTTCTTAGCGTACTTATGAAATTATTGAGACCTCTACTCAATCTTGAGGTGTATCTGATGTCACCACAGGCTATTTCATTGTTGCTCAATTGCTAAGTGTATTGTAATGACAGATGAAAGAAAAAGAGATCACGAGGATGGACTGAAATGGACTGGTGTGGAATGATTAGTGAGATTTTACTCTGCTATTATTGTAAAACTGAAAATTAATGGAGAATTAATTGTTACGGAATGAAATTTGCAATTGAGAATGTATGATATGCAATAGAGCAAGAAAAGTGTGGAAAAATGAACAAACCCGCGGTGATTGTGTACATAACAATGTATGCCAGCCATTTACAAAATATAACTATCTGTTATTCACATGATCATTTTTAATGCAGCCATAGTTGATTCATCGACTCCACTGTCTTATCACTATTATTATTATCATTATTTATAATTATTAACACCGCCGTTGATTCTGTATATGCAGCCTTGTCCAATTAACTGATTGAAAAGTAATTCATGAAAGATGTTCCGGAGTCGGAGTTGGTTTGGAGGTGGTCTGTGGAAACCAAAGAATCCACATTCTCTCGAACACCTTAAGTATTTGATTCTTTATTGATTAATTATCAGATCATATTTGAATTATTATATGCAATCACAAATACAAAGTAAATATATCAATTTTTCAGATATTTATATAACGTCTTATCGAAAAATCAGACTGTCTCGGACAACAATAGAGGACTGCTTGTTGAAACTTTGAGATCAATAGCAGAAATTTTAATCTGGGGTGATCAAAATGATAGTAGTGTGTTTGAGTAAGATGAGAATATTAAGTAATCTTCATGACCTGTGCCTACTGCTTTTATTGAAATATCTTCGTGTTTCTAGCTTCTTCCTGGAGAAAAATATGCTCTCATTTTTCTTAAAAATAATGAAACAAAAGTGTGGTAGCTATGTATGCGTGCAGCTCCTTCAAACCCTCAATATATTGTTCGAAAATATTCGCAATGAAACATCTTTGTGTAAGAGAAAAAGCTATAATGTCTTTCGTATTAAAATTGAATTATAATAAAAAAAAGCAATTATCAAAATGTTGCAGATTATCTGCTGAGCAACAATCACGTAAACAGCATTATAGTACATAAATTCGATTTCAGTGATGAAGAAGTGATGGCATATTACATTAGCTTTTTGAAAACGTTGAGTCTGAAATTGAATCCACATACGATACATTTCTTCTATAACGAGGTAAACAAGGTATACTCAAAATATTACAACACGGTCACAATATGGAAATTATATTTGAGTACATTTTCATGAGAACTTCTAAACAACTAATGAAAATTTACATTTATTTATTTTCTTTTACATTCGATTGTTTTAGCACACGAATGATTTTCCACTTTACACTGAAGCAATCAAATTTTTCAATCATTCCGAGGGAATGGTACGCATTGCGGTAAGAACCCTCACATTGAATGTGTATCGTGTTGATGATGCATCTATGCTTGCTTTCATAAGAGACCGAACAGCAGCACCATATTTCAGTAATCTCGTTTGGTTCATTGGAAATCATATCATTGAATTGGATACATGTTTAAGAAATGATGCTGAGTAAGTTCTCATAACATTTTACTTGACTCACAAGTTTATCAAATCGAATGTAGATAAAAAGTGAATAATGATATTTCAGCCATCAAAGTCAAAATCGATTGGCGGATTTGGTAGCAGAACATTTAGATCACTTGCACTATTTAAATGACATTTTGTGTTTGAATATTAAGGATTTAAACAAGGTTTTGTCCGAACATTTGCTTCAAAAATTACTCGTACCCCTTTATGTCTATTCATTGACGAGAAACCGAAGTTTTTCGACTCAGAATCATCAAGATGAAAAGAAACACGTCAGTGTTGTGTTATCCCTGTTTCTTTTATCGCAAGTTTTTCTGATAATATCTCATGAACCCTTAGTGCGTACATTAACTGCAGTGATTCTTGAATCTGACTCGAATATCGTTCGAAATGGGCCTAGTAAAATATTGGAGGATTATGATCATACAACAGCACATAGTTTTGTTGCTTTTGCACCACCTGCCGAGAGTTTGGAGAAATCACTGGAAAGTTTGAGTGGAATTGCTGAAGTTCAAATCTCAGCCATGAACGATTCGGCAGCTGAATTATTGAATGATTCAACATCAACCAGTTGTGATGATGTATCAACATCATTGGATCCAGTCACAATACATGTCGATGAATTAGAGAAAGAAATTGTGCATCTTAACATCACAGACGAGGAAAAAGAACAAAGATTAGCACTTGAATATCCTTTATCAACAAAACAACTTGAAAATAGCACATCTCATGAACCAATTGTTTCCAGACCATTTCTCGACACTATACTAAATTCTTTGAACTGCACCGAAAATGATTATGCGACACTTTTTGCGCTCTGTTTGCTTTATGCGCTTATAATTAATCAGGTGGGTATTTTCCATTTGATATTGTAGCTGATTGTTTATTTTCAATTAAAAAGAAAACCAGACAATTAATTCCATGGGATTCTTCATCAGGGGGTCAATCATGAAACATTTGATTTTGTTCTGACACCTGCCGTCAAAGGGACAAATAATAGTTGGTATCATAACAGACTGGTGGAAAAATTGATGAATATTATAGCTATAAGCTGTCAATCTAGTGAGTCACACATTTATGATTCCACCATTTATGATCTGATAGTATATGGAATTAAAGATTTTCGTTTATTCGCTTCTGCAGGTGCTAAAATTCGTCTCGTTACATTAGAAATGACAATAAAATTACTCATGAAAATTGTCAGAACTGACGGACAAAACTTATTGTGTGATGCACATCTCGCATTAATTAGATCAGCAAGGGAACACAGCACAGAATTATTACGAAATTTTTATAAAGTACTCCAATGATAAAAGCCTAACACAATCATGGGACTTGTCGATTCGTATGTTTCTAATATTAATAATTCAATTTCTCTGATAGAGTGAAGATATCTTCCTGGACATGTTCGAAGATGAATACAGTGAAGTGCTGAAAGTACCGCTTAATGTTGAATTTTTAATGATGGACAGCAACATTTTATTACCACCGACTGGCACCCCAATGACGGGTATTGAATTCCGCAAGAGGTTGCCTTGTGGAGAGGTATATATACATTAACATAATGAACACGTCCATCACTTTTCGTAAGTGTTCGATTATATAACTGCCATTTTTGTTTGTTAAAGGTTGAGAGAGCGCGTCGTGCAATTCGCGTCTTTTTCTTGATACGAGAATTGTCGTTGACCCTCAACCAAGACACAGAGACACAATTGCCATTAACTAATTCATCAGATTGCGTGCAGGTTAACACCGTTCTTGACCTAAGTAAAAGTTACTTCAGTTCCTATGTTTGAATGCGACCTGTTTAGGAATCACTTTTTTAATTACCTAAACGGTCATTAGTGATTATGATGCCATTTACAACTAATTCTCACAGTTTTCTTTTAATTGATACTCCAGATAACAGCGATTTGATTGCATGCACAGTGGTATGGAAAGATGGACAAAAAATACGGCGCTTTCTCGTCATTGATGTGATACAACTAATTCTAGTTGAACCTGATGCAAAAAAACTCGGGTGGGGCGTAGCAAAATTTGTTGGTTTATTACAAGATATTGATGTTGTTGGGGATAAGGATGATTCACGATGTCTTCATTTAACAATTCAAAAACCAACGAACAACAATTCAGCAAACAGATTGCCCCTTCTTTGCGCCAAATTCATTTTTGATGATCATATTCGATGCATGGCTGCTAAGCAAAGGTAGATTATTCTGGCGTCCCAGTTATCCATTAATTGACAATAATTGAAGATTTTCGAGATAATTCCACATTTTTGATTAGACTGACTAAGGGTCGGATGAAGGCAAGGCAGAAAAAGATGAGTCAAATTGCCCGACTTCTGGATATTCCGACGAATCTTCCATGTCCCAATCAACCTAATTACGCTCGCCTCGGTTTGCGTCACGAACGTAAGGGCCAAGTTAGATATGATTCTTCATCTGTACATTCAGCTTTGATGAATGTCTTCGGTTCTTTTTCTTCTGGCATAGGTATCGCTGGCAGAGGTCAAAGACTACGGGACCAGCCGCGGCCAATGTTCATGGTGAATAAAGTCCCAGGATTCGCAGCGCAGATCCGTAAAGACGGTCAAATTCGTACAAACCAACGTCTGAGCGATGCGAATTCGATTGGACGACAATCACAAGAAAATAATTTGCGCTCACGAGATAGTTCGCCAAAGAAACCACGACCGCGCAGCGAAGAAATTCCATTGGAAGACATGCGGTTGAGAAAGTCATCGTTAACTTACAATAGCTCACCTGGGCCATCACTTGCATTGACGGAATCCCAAGAGGCGCCATCACTGAATTTATTATCAGTCAATGGCGAATCTCCTCCAACGACAATCAAACAATCAGAGGAAACATCATTCACCTCTCCGCGGAATAAACAAATCGAACCGCGTCGAAAGGGTCAAGTTGAAACAGTGTAGTTTGCACTTGGAAATAATAAAGAATTTTCATTCTGAAACAGAGTTTCCGCTTGTTTTAATGCTTCCATATATATAGGAAATGAAAACAAGAATCTTTACTGAATAATTGAATTGAATAATTATAATTTAGACAGAGAAGTAATGACATTACATCTCAACATTAAATTAGAACAATTGTTATGATCAGTATTTTTGTAACGTGTAAGATTTAATGCATAGTAGCTCAATCGAACGAGATCAGTTCAGCAGTATCATCAGATTTCTTTCCCTCGATTTGGTGTAGCGGCTCCATCTGTACTGACTGACTCGCCGCAGCTGGTAAACGTTGTGGTGCAGGCACCGATACCTCAGTTTCAGGAACATGTTGAGGTATTCCACCACCCGAAACTATTCGCATTGATACAGATGGTTGTGCCGGTACATTATTGGGTGCCGGAACATGCTGCGGCATTGGTTGAACGCTCGGTGGCATTTGCACATTGTTCGGAGGCGGTTGAGACATATTCATGTATCCTGGAAGAGCATTACTACGCAGTCGACTTTGAACACCGCCCGCGATTGATGATTGCAAACTCTGTGGTATCTCGTTGGGAGGTTGAACTATGCGCGCACCACCTATGTGTACTGGCGATGGTACATGTGACATCGTTGGAATATTGGCCATTTGTGGTATCTTAAAATATCAGAATAATTTATGTGAAAAACAGAGAATTTATCAAATGAACTTGTATACTATGATAATCACTCACAATTCCAGTTTGCGGAACTGAACTAACGCCATCGCGTTGTTTCATCACCGAATCAGGAGCTGTCTGTTGTGGTACTAATGATTGTTCCTGACTGTTGGGCATATTTGATGGAATCATGTGCGGCGGCACTGGAGTCATATGTGATATTCCATAATTTTGCATTGAAGTATATGTGTTGATTGGTGGTGGTCCGTATGTGTACATGCCTTGATTGGTCGGTGAGATTGGATTATAATTAGCGCCAGGCGGATGATAGTGTACATGACGGATGGGTGAACCCTGTGATGATGGGCCCATAAAACCCGCGACGTTTTGATAACCACCCATCATGTATTGCTGCTTTTGTTGCTCCTGTCGCATCTGCAATTCACGCTCCTGTTCTTGGATTTTTTGCAATGCTAATTGTCGCTGGTAATTCAAATATTCTTGTTTCTTCTTCCGCATTATGTCCAACTTCATTGCCATCAACATTTGCTTTTGTCTTTCAGCTTCCTCGGCTTCCCGACGAAGTTTTTCGCGATGCTCTTCACGTAAAACATCTAGTGCATCCCGCGCGTCTTTCACTTGAGTCAACTTATCTTGTAATCCCTCGTAGCTTACTCGAGTGTCATCATGTTCTTGAATATACTTGAGTAATCGTGAATGCATCGCTGTGATATTCATAAAAAGTCCTTGGAAAAAACTGTCATTTATAATAGACCTCCCTCTTGATGAGTTACTTTTCATTCGATTGACAAATATTTCAACCTGTGACCTCAAATGGGTAACAAATTCATCCAAACGATTGTCAATTTCATCGTTCTGCTGTTTCCCAACAACGATTCGTTGAGGCATAGGACTGCTAATATTAGGTGCAGATGGGCTAGTAACATCACCTCTCAAAGCGTCGTTATGCTCTTCGATGCTCGTTGATCGTTGCTCCCAATACTGGCGGTTGAGATATTTCGCTAATTCAGGATTCGTTTCTTCCTCCTCGTAAGCTTTGGAAGGACTCAAACTGGTTGATGGTGGTGGTGAATATGTCGTTCGTGATAGCGATGATGTGTTAGAGTTGTACGAGTGAGTTATACGTTTTTTTTCTTTTTCTTTCTGTTCGGCCTCACTTTGACTCAAGGCCAATGCCAAATTTAATTCTTCCTCTTCCTGAAGCTCTTCCGCAGTCTTCCTTGGTGGTACCTTGAAGTTTGCGATAAAATCATATAAATGAGTCTATCATTTTCAAAGTAATATAAAACTAAGAAGTTGATAATTTTTCATCTCTATTGTCACGAGCCTCACGTGCTAGGGATGTTATTTTACATTGCACTAATTGAATAAAACAATTCTTGACCTTTTAAATGTGTAAAAGTTACGGCATACAAATTATACGGACTTACTTGTTGTTGCTGAGCGAGGGAACTACTCAAATATTCCACGGGCAAATCATTTTCTTTCGTTTGTGCTGTACTAGGTTTATTGAGTTGAATGTAACAAGCATCACAAACTCGTACAATTTTTTCGATACCAAATTTTGGCAATGTCGAGCTTTTACTTGAACATTGATTGCAAAAAACTTGACCACAAGCACGGCAATGATGTTTCCTTTGGACTAAATTAAATATCGTGCGGCAACGATTACACTCCTCACTATCTGCCCATTCAGGTGCCGTATCAGCGCTGAACATTGCATCACTCTCCTTCAATTCAGGGAATACGTATTCCTGAGCCTTAAGTATATTCAGCGTATCCTAAAACAAGAATAATACATCATATTCGTGAAATTTCTACATATGAATACGCATTTGGTGAATGAGATTTTTTTTACTTTCACTGCCGTATATCTTGGGCTATTTCTAAATGCAAACGCCCAGGCTTGTATCAATTCAAGTGTTTTCACTTTAACGTCTTCGTGAGGTGTAGTTTTAACGAGGTCGGTCAACTGTTCCATATACTGCTTGGTACCAATTTCGTCGTGAATTAAATGTCCACAATTTTTCACACAGGACTCTAAAACCTATGTGTAAATACAAAAATAAACTATCCTGAACTTCTTCGTAGATTTCAGTGAATAATCGAATGGCGTATTCTTACTAATAGTCCAAAGAGGGCAACATGAGGATTAGAATTAGTAATTTTCTTCTTAATCGCAGTGAGGGCGACTTTGGGTCTGAAATCGGATAAAAATAAATATTATCAGAAAATCTATGGGACTGAATTGAATGTGTGGAGTATATATAATGAATGCATATAATATGTGCACTCACGAAACGTCTCCTTGTCTGATGAGATCACAAATTTGGAGGATTGTAGGCCAATCAGGGTCGAGATGTAAATTGCTCGTAGCTGTATCTGTAACAAAAAAAAAAAGAAAGAACTGGTATGTGAATTTTTGTCAAGAATCAAAAATAAAGAGATGGATGCAATCATTATTGGATTACACTTGGATATTCGTAAAACACATCAATTGATCTACGCAAAGTTCCCAAATTATGAGCAGAATAATGAACGATATGGATTAATTTGGAGCTCAGGCAATAAATACACCGAAAGATTTGCATTCATATCATAAATCGTAGCTCTTTGATTGTCACATGACAAAATCCATTATGATTCAAAGTAGGGAAAAGTGTAAAAGACAATATCATGCAACATATAGGCTAGTAACGTCATGATAATGATATAAAAAAATGAAAGAAGGAGGGTGGAAAAGTACACTTGAAAGTTTCTGGCATCACCAAAATGGATAAATCCAACCTTTCTTACCCAATAATTGACCAAAATTAGAAGACGTCCGGAACATCCTACTGCAGTTTGTGAAATCGGAATAAGGAGAGATTTTTGTCTGGTCTGATATTTATTGATTACTAATTGCACTTTGACACTTGACAATTGTCATGTGAATCATTGGAAGTGCGGCAGAATACTCCCCTCCATCAATCATTGACGATGAACTGATTTCATTCTAGCGGTGTACATATTCTACGTACACGCTCACCAGCGCTCACCATACGTCAATGCATCCGTGAACGTAGCGTGACTCATCGCTATAGTTGGTTATCGCCTGGGAGATATCAACGACGACATATGACATATCACTCGCGCTCTTCCTTTCTTTTTACACCAACTATAGAGTGGATTGCGCATTGTCATATATGTTTTTGTTTGGGAAATCTATATGTACAGTCACCACCAGTTATGCCTGGGTCGTGAATTTTCCACTTTTATCCACTCTACCTATTATTATACTCATGGGAGAGTAAAAAACAGCGTGAAGATGTAAACAGCAGCAGAAAAAAATCAAACTATCCATGTTTGATTTTTGATCCATTTTGATCCAGGCGCGGCGCGGTTATGGAAAGTGTGTGCTCTAGGCCTAAGTGTGTTCTGGCCGAAACACGCTGAACTCAGTCACTTAGACCTAAAACCTAGTGATATGAATCCTATTCCGAATTGGGCGAATGTGATGCTTGATTTGCGTTTTTTTTATTCGGAAGATGAGTTTTATAGGATTGGAAGTTCATGATTTTGAAGTTCGTAATGATTTCATAAATACATAAAAAAGCGAGATCTACATACGTAGATCTCGCCGACGACCACACATGTTCCGAACAATCAGCGAACAGCCTCCTTAATTCAAATGTACTCATACGGTAATGAGAATGAACTTCTCATAGTGCAACTCGTCTACGTCGGATTCCGGCCGAATTTGAATTGCCACGTCTTGCGGTGACGCCGCGTCACAACGCAGTTAACTTTATCAGTAAATCGCAAATTGATCTAGTCTAGCACAACGCGATAATAAAAAATCATTGCCCCAATAACGAGATTGTCTTCAGTACATACGTTCTATGTGTCGAATTTCTCATAGGGTTTTTAATTGGATAGTATGTTCATACTATGCTTTATATATAGATGAACATACCTTGAAATTCTTTGAAATCTGTCCCAGGGAGGAAACTTCAATTTGCGAGAGCTCCAAGAATAAATCCATTAAAATGATATGCCTGTTCCAACTTATGTGAGTTGGGTATTGAGATCGTGCGGAAGGGGACATCAAAGAGGCGACATGCTTACGGAAATGTACAATTAGAATAAATGTATTTTCATTATTTTATTGGTGATAAAATTTTTAATGATTGTCACAGTCACTATACTGAAGCTTCAACAGAAATGTTGTGTGTTGGGATGCGTGACCAAGAATTGCAGAAACAAAATGAAAAAAATATCATTCTAACCCTCTCCACGATCTTCACCATACACGCCGTGGATAAGTGACAAACTTGTGTGTGGGTGAGTTTTCAAAAGCTCGGTGTTGCGATTCTTCTGATATATTTTTACAATTAATGTTCTCTTGAAGATCTGTTTAGAATATGGATGGAATGATTGGTTCCGAACATAATCCATACGATAAACAATTGAAAAATTTTCACACAATGATTATTGTCAACATGATTAACGCACATTCTATCAAAATTTTTTACACCTGTACGATTGATGGTCATGAACTATTCTGATTAATCGTTGGGCCGTCATAATGACGTGTTTAAGCATTCAAATATTGAGTGTGGATCGATTTCGTCATTCTTTATTCATTGTTTTAGAACACACTTGCGGTCAGAATACATTACTTTCAATGGAAAATTATCGATGTTTGCCATCCATTGTTGGAATAAGTGTAAAAATATTAAACGGTGAAGATACTCCTTAAGAATTTGGCATGAAGTTTCATAAAAAGTAATCTGCTTGAGGTTTTTTACTAGGTATGCCACGGCTTTCTTGTGGTGCAGCTTCGAATATTGTGAAGTCCCGTTGGAGATGTTCGTTGAGTTCTAGAATAGCAGCAACATTGCCGCATCTGAAAATATCACATGTTTTGTTATTTCATACATCAAACACGGATAACTTCTATAGATATCCAACATCGACGAAGTGAACGGTGGGCCATTATCACTCAACAATTCGTACGTCTTGTTGCTATGATTCTCAATGAGTACTTCTTTCTCGGTAGATCACAGTCGATCGTTGAATAACATCTAAAATACTTTTGAATTCAATATGCCCTTAGGAATGGCCCTCGAAATAACCCTGGCAACAATAATTCAACAACAATAATACAAACAAAAATAACTCAAACTTATATTATGATGAGTTATTATTGATCCATTTATTTGTGTTGTGGTTATATTTATTCGCGTTATTTTTGCAAAGTTATTTTGAGCTTGAACCCTCTCTGATCGTCAGCTGCAAAGAAATAATTAAGATACGATGGGAATGAACTAAGTCAAGTTGAGCCGTCTCTGAAATAATAACATTTCTTTCGTGCTCATTGGCGCCATTTATCGATAGAAAGTGTATGCCAATTAAATGAATAGAGAATATAAGATTATATTTGAAAACAATGCCATCATTATGTGAAAAACCACCTGTGTGTCTTAGACTGATAGTCACAAACGTCGAATCTCAGGGACATTGCAACGACAAGAAGAACGTAAGAGCTCCAAGTTCGATGTGACGATAACGCCAAGAAGAACGATTTCAACTGCTTCGATCACCTCACTGGCGAGTGTTGCCACAATGGAAGAAGGCCACTCCACCAGTCACCACGACTGTTCCCTTCATTGCTAATAGTAGCAGCGCTCAGAACGCAGTGTTTTGTTGAAACGCTCTTAATGTATACAATAGGCGCAATTACCCATTACGCCCCATTTATTCACGCGTGATAAATGAAAGTTTTCTTTATAATACGAGTTTCTATGAGAGAGGTAGAATATAATCTTGTGCAAATTGTGAAATGAATACTTAACTTCTCAAGAACTTGGAAGCATTTCGAAAACTAGAGAACATTGTTACAATTGTACTGTCATACAATTTTGTGGCACAGGAGCGTACCATTGGATCGATGTATTTCTCATCATTATGAGTAAGAAATAAAAAAGGTAAAACTCGAATCCCAGAATTTTTTCGAACCAAGCTCAAATATTGAATAGAAGAATTTCAGAAGAGAAACTGAACATTGTAGTTGACGAGAAATGAAACCGATTTTCATGAAAAATTAAATCTTGGCAGGAGCGAACGGTCCCGATATTCTTCATCGGGCCATGAGGTAGAGCATCGCTCCTCAACTGTCATGTTTTCGTCATAAGATTAGAGAAATACTGATATAGCAATCAAGACAGACATATTCTAGACACATGATGTTTCTGGATCACTATATACCGGATGACGTAATTTTTGAATTTTGAAATTTCTGATTTGTCTACTTTTCAACGTCTCATTATGAGTATTAGGAGCACCTTCCCCATTAATTTTGAGCACCCCGTTTTCTTTTCATTAAAAACTGAAATTTTGTTTGTTTTTAGAGTGTGACGCTTTTGACATTTTTTCAAAAGATGTATTATTTCCGAGAAAAATTCATATTTGTCTGTGTCTGATTGTTAATTAGATATATAAGATTTACACCGGATTTTATATGACCATTTTCGCCAAGTTTTTCCGATCCATATATTGTTCCAATAGGCACAAAAGTATGGTGAAGAAACAGCGCTCCACAATAGACCGTTAATCTGATGCCGAAATCATTCAGTTGTGACAATCGATTACCTCCAGCTCAACATCCTGAGCATATCCAATTCATAAGTATACTTAGGTTATGCAGTATTAGACTTCGATATAGCACTCACCTGTAACAATAATTAGGAGCCGACCAAACTGTAAGCACTGTCTCGTTGAAATGCCATTTATATCCTTCCATTACTAATTGATGCGCCCGACATATCATGTCGATATCATTTGCCGAGTTAAATTGAGCCACAACATCACTGCCAAAGAGGTACCCAGCGCCACGCGGGGAAACACCCCACCCTTGAGTGTCTTCTGGGTCCGACCATAAGAGATCGCACATTGGACCGTCATGAGGAACCTAAGTATTCAAATATTATAAATGTCATTTCAACCATCACTTATACTTCTGAAAGCAAAATCATGCGAACTGAATAATTCATATGATTACATGTTTTCCTTTATTGTAAAGAATATTGTATAATTGTTCCAATATACACTTGGTATGAACACAATTGATTCCGGATCTATGAATTTTTATTCGACGAAATTCATATATTTTCATAGAAACTGACATACTCCATAAAATTGAATGATGGAAGAAAGGAAATTGATCGAAAAGTCATTAGCAAGTCTGATAGAATTTGACGCGTTAAGACAACGGGGTTGGTGACCCAAATGAAATTGTAGAGAACTCTTTGAAATTCATCACTTAATCTATTAGCGCCGATTAAATAACCTCAGAAAAAATTATTTTTTTTTGTATTTATAGAATTTGAGTGAAGAGTAGTCAAAGTTGGTTGATTCAACATGGGCTCCTATGGCAGGAGTTTAAGTATTTGCAGATTTGCATAAAAAGGACAGGAAAAAAGGAGAGATTACAACAAAAACTTACGAGTTTGTGAAGCATACTCTACAAAATGATTTTATTGCAAATTTAATCTAGGTCACTCATTAGCTTGGAAATTATTGAAGAACAAAAATCGTTGATAAAAGATTAAATGCGAAAAATTTTGGATATCATGTGAGACGTGGCGACATTGTAACTGTACAGCATTCCCTTGATCGCCGCGGACTTCTTAAATGTGGCTGACATGATCGAGAGGTTATGTGGATTTGGTACTTGAAAATGTTGCAAAATAATATTTATATATTTCTAAAAAAATGAATTTTTCCTGCCTGACTGGATTTTCACTATAAGTGCATGCGGACACTAATAGATACTAACATAACAATTTTCATATGTTATCCGTGGCACTATTGTCAGGTCATGAAGCATTTTTTGTAAATATAAATAAAGTCTCAAAGGATTTCGGACGTTGTTTTACATTTCGAATAATTGATACTTACTTTATTCGTATAAAACATTGGTGAAAGGCGTTATTTTTATCCGAACAATGCGCTTTATAGGATTGAAAATTCATTTCCTTGAAGTCGGTAATAATTTGAAAATTACATAGAGAAGCATAAATCGCGCTCTGTCCCCAGACGTTTCAAACGATCAGTGAGTAACCTCCTTAAACTGAGAATTCTTAAAACCATCTCTATCATGACGAACAATACAAGATATATGACAATTCTGACGAGCTCTAAAAATTATTATAATATATTATAATTTCCATTGTATCGAATTCCGATAGTCTGATTTTTACTAATGATTGCAATGATTATTGATTCAATATAAATGACGAAAGCTTAGCAAGAAGTGCTTGCTTTCGGGTGGGGGGAGCACAATAAATAAAATTCGCATTGTAAAATTGACCATAGATAGCCATCCTCTAACGTTATCATCATCCCATAACAGAAACTCCACATTCGTTTTAAAAAGAAATGTCAGAAACCTCAGGCGAATGTTGTGAAGTCGTGACTGTCCAAAGGAAAATATGAATAGATATTTAATACTTGACGGCAATATGACCACCCAACCCATAGATCATTTCTTGAGCTGCGTTCCTGCGCTACATATAATCCACGCTAAATTAACATTCTTATGTCCCCAGTCTCATTCATTACCACGATTGGCATCCATCAAAGAATTTGGTAGTTCCACGTTTATTGTACTTGGTAATGTAAGTAAACATGCGAAATCGCGTGAAAACCATAAATATCTACGGATATTTAACCTCTGATGTACCCAAGACCGAAAAGTAACCGTGCTGTCGATTTTTCAACTTCCCCATTTGGTATAATCCGCAGTCGTATACGCCCTATGAATTATTAGAAATCTTAAGTCTTCGGGTACAAAAAAACGTTCACTCAATTGAGGATCGATTGCATTGCATTTTCGTTAAAGTTGAAATGCAAACGTTTTCTGGAGCTAGCTGATATACTATCCCGCAGCAAAAATTCTAATCGAGGTTTGAAGGAAATCCATTAGTTGTCGTGCATGATTCGTCTGGTAAACCATGGGTCTAATTCAACAATATATTGTGATAATTGAATAAAAGGGTTTTTCACCGATGAAACATCGCGATCATGAAAAAATTCGCTGTGCAGGATGCGCTCATATAGTTAATAAATGTTCATAAATGAATGGAAAATCTACGCGCAATCACATCGATGGATTTACCAATTTATCTGAAGACAAGTATAATATACAAGTATAATGTGGTCTGCACAGCGCACTGATTTATTGTTATGGATAGATGAGGATACAGCACTTCGTGTTAGAAAGCATCAAAGAGTTGCAATTTTATCCAGGTGTATTGTTAAAAAATGTAAAATTATTCAATCATTTGGTGTAAACATCATTGATGGAAATGAGTGATCCATATTAGTCTGAGTGAATATGGGCAGAAGGTCTTTGTAGGCGCGGGTGAGCAAAAGCTTGCAGACGGGAGATGAAGATGGATCGGCAGTACAAATATTTGTATTTTGTAGTGTTATTTGCCGTTAATTTGCGAGGCAGCTTCCGATTTTTCGAGTAAAGCCAGAAATGGATTCCCCATTCGGAACCACGCTGAATATTCAGAAATATACGGTTCTCCATAAACATGTCATTCGCGTATCATTATCTATCATGATGAGCAATTATTTTTAAGGATAGTCCGCCAATTTCTTATCCAAATCCAGACTCAATAATAATTCTTTTTTTTTCCCTTTTTCTTGTGTGGATTTTAAAATCTTCTCCCTCTCCGAGCGAAAAGACAAGAAAAGGCAATAGGGCATTTCATAATTTCGATACGTGTAAGAAATGGTATAATGGTCGAAGATGGATGAGGCAGGTAAGGTTCCTGATATTTACTTCGGGAATGTACAGAAAAGTAACGGATGGTTATTAAACCAAATTTCGAATTCGAGCAAGCTAGATTCGCACTGGGAACTCCACCGCATGAGCTTTCGAAAACAATGCCACATTTCCTTCATAATAACTAAATATCAGGCCGCATCGTCCAAGTCACAGAAAATTCTACAGAAAAAACTTCCGTGTCAGGAAGGAGAGAGTTTGTATAATCAGTTCGGCACAGAAGCAGTCATGACAATGAAAATCTAAGTTTCATCAACAACGTAGCAACTGAGGATCCCGAACTCCCACGTTATTCCATGGAAATTGGTAGGGAAGTCAAGATTTTTTCACATGTGTATGATAAATTGTGTTGAGAAGGAGGGTAGTATAATAGATTTCCGGATAGAGTAACACGAGTAACACAAAAAAACCAAATTTTGTCCCATGGTGGGCAAAAATAGGAGGCAAAGACATGCTATTTTGCGGACTAACGGCTAGGTAACAACCTGAAAATGGAAAGTGGAAACGTTGACTGTTGACTACCCTAAAGAAACATACGATAATTTTGTTGGGATCGTGGGGCCTATTTCCAAAAATTCATATATTAGGCTGAATAAATTGGCATTGACATTTTCTATGTTAATTAATTGCATCTAGAAGAACCCTGTGCAGAACTCACCTCTTGTTTTCTATCAATGGTCCTTATTTGATCCAATGTCTGAATGCTGGGTGACAAGCCCCCATGAACACAAAATATCTTCCCATCAATTATTGCAGATAGAGACAAATAGTCGAATATTTCGGTACAATATCTCCAGACGGTAATACTTCCGTATTTACGAAGACATTCATCATAAAACCCATATACTTGAGTGATTTGTCGGGATTCATGATTGCCTCGGATTAATGTAATTCGATCTGGATACCGCACCTGAAACATGAATATTTAGAAAACTCATGGAAATAGTACATAACCGCAAATCCCACATGGGATAATCATGTCCCTTGATGTCTGTCTTATTTTTTTCGAAGAGTGTATGACTCAATACTATAAAGCTGCATGGTACAATCAAGTTGTGATGCTCTGTGTAGTCAACTATAGAATTACAAAAAAGAAAAAGTTGGAATAACCATTCTACAGTTTTCCTGGATTTTTTAATAATTCTATGAGAAAAAATGAATTGTAGCCGTACTTTGTCAAATGGTGATGAAGTCTTGTTCAATGTCTCAAATTATCATATCCATAAAAAATGTAATAATTTCTGAGCTGTTAAAAAAAATTGAAAATTTTGAAATCAAAAGAAGTAGAATCACTTTGATGTAATTTTTTCAGCAATATATTTCATTAAAATTCTAATTTCACGCAGCAATTCAAACAAAACAAGCCTGAAAATATGAAAAAATTTTGATATTTCATATACTAAACCAAACGAATATTTAGTTCAAACAAATTCGGTTTGAACAAACTAAATATATTTTTTGAAATAATTTATTTCATATGTTAGGTGAAGTTATAATCGAATGGAATGTTTTAGTCGAAAAAATTATACAACAATCATGATACTTCTCATGTGTTAGAAATGTAAGAGAAGAATTTGAAGAATTAATCGAATTTTGTTGACAGGTTTGTCGGTTTCTCTATCACTAGAGTAAGTGGAACGTGTTTTGAGAAGGATGCAGAACATGGACCACCCAAATATATAAAATGATGGTCCAATAGACACAAACTTCAATAGAATGCCATGTCGCGGCAAGCGGTAAGAAAATTTTCTTGACCGGAATACCTTCAAACGCTCTCGAGTGTATTCATGATTTGTTAATATCATGTTCATTATATTTTATCTTCATACATCGAATCTCATGAAAAAGAGACAAAATTATGTGTTAACCTGTAGTACACTTGGTGTGATTTACGGAACGTAAGAATAGCGAAGATATAGGTCGTATATTCGTTTGCGGTGTGGAATTTCAGTATCATAAACATTTCTGTTGAATAGAATGGATTGTTTTTCAGTTTATCAGTAGTGAAGTCTTATAGTAAATCTATAGTCTCCCTATTTCATGTTCGTAGGTATTCCTAATGCGAATCGCCACCCTAATGGATGCAACATCACGTGCGATGAACTCCTTAGGCATTTGTAGAAAACAATGATTATAACATGTGTGGAACTCTATTCCAAAATCATTGCCGGTTTACTTGACGTAATAAATGTACCGTTTCTGTAAACTCACACCCTAGCACAACACCATGAGTATTCATACATTTAAGTTTCTATGCATCTTCATCGGGACGAATGATATGAATACGAATTGTATAACATATCAGATAATACTATACGATCTAGAAGGGATGATTGATTAAATTGTTACTTTTTTTTATATGTTTAATTCCTAACGAGTGAATCAATCAACTGTGATTGCAATTGTAATGAATGTAACTTACTTTCAGGGCTAGAAGCAGAAGGAACGTTTCAACACTGTAAAATCCTCTATCCACGAAGTCTCCCATAAATAGATAATTTGTTTCAGGAACATCACCGCCAACTTTAAAAAGTTCCTTGAGATCATAAAACTGCCCATGGATATCGCCACACACCTAGAAGAATGCGATAATAATCTCAGTTATTCTAACGATATTTCACAGCAGATTCCAAGTTCAATTATCGAGAGAAAAAAATAATCAGATGGATATTATATAATCGTGCTGCGGATCTACAGGAAATATGGTGTACGGTATCCGACTGAGTGGTTCATGGTCATGAACCGTTGAGGTACCTTGAAATCACTCGAACAGTCTGATTAAATCCTGATCCAAAG
Organism: Meteorus cinctellus; assembly: GCA_030523045.1. NCBI lineage: Eukaryota > Metazoa > Arthropoda > Insecta > Hymenoptera > Braconidae > Meteorus > Meteorus cinctellus. The sequence goes on from JAPYZF010000935.1 coordinate 18,184, forward strand.
TTATTGAACAGCTATATTACGCAATCGTATAGATTAGCATCTAATTTGAAATAAATTATGCATTGTTATGTGATAAAAGTATTCAGTTGTGAATGAAATGATAGATAGACATCAATGAAATGAGTCATATTCTAAAAGTACCTGAAAGTTTAGAATAAAAATAATTCAAATATGCCAAGTGAATGAACGTGATGGTGTGCATTTGAGAATGAAGAGGATTTTTCATAAGTAGATCCTACGTGTATACATATGGATGTAAATATAGGTACCGTTGCGAACATGATGATTTATGGATTATCTATCACGACTCAAATTTCTGATGAAATAAAAGTGCTGAGACTATAATAATATATGCAAGTTGATGCGACCCAACATTGCAAGAAAAATACGACATCAACATGAAAAAAGGTGATTATCGACACTGAAACACTTTATTATACTTACAGTGACGGGTGAATCGATCCGTTGCACGTTACTTTCTTCAATGAGAATTTCTCGAGCTTTTGCACAAAGTGCTTTGACTTCCGCTTCTTTTATAATTTCGCATTTCTTCAATTGTTCAATCTGTCGATCTAAATCACTAGCTTCAGCCATTGCATCCCACGATTCTAGAAAATAATGATCAATGATAGTGAATCAATCTATTTCTTGCAATGTGACTCCCCATCCGAATCGATAATATTCATCGAGGTCCAAGAACTGTGAACTTTTGTTAATGTTTCATGAAACACCTTTTACCCTGACTGCGATGCCAAACAACAGGAGTCGACATTTGGATATTAAACAGTTATTGTGTCAGGTAAGAGAGGTGATGATATGATCACGTTATGAATAGTTTCTCTGACAATAAAAATACTCCAGTTCAATTTGTGCATGATTAACAACATTTGATTCATTCCCGGTTGATGAATCTTTCGATTATTTTATAAATTGTGAAATTAATACTGTATAAAAAATGGAAATTATTGGGACATGCAGCACTCAACGCTATTTATGAATGTTGCTAACCTCAAAATTATCATTTGTGAGTCGCACGAAATACATACATATTTGAATTAGAATAGATATTGACACACATGAATGTTTATAGATCTGACTTTTTACAAGTGAATATCTGAAATCATGTAAATTAATGTTTGTTCTCATATTTACCTGAGAAAGATGCAGATAATTATTTGAAATGTAAACGAATTTTGATTGGCAGCAAATGTTGAAAGAAGTGTAATATATAATATATGAACAACGCAACGCACTAAATCGTTTCTGAGAATAAAATTGATGATTGTGAATGTTGTTTACATATTCTTTGTACGGCAAAAAGAGTAGAAAACACTACAACAAAATAATTATTGGATTCGATATCAACTTATACACGAATGGTAATCTATACAGCTATATGCAACAACTGGTGATGAGTTAACACACACAATATATGCACATAATAACTATATATATATATATATTTCTACCTTCACAGAGGGGTGGCCGCTAGAGGTGACTGTTAAACTAACGAAATTGCCAGCATTTTTATTTTTGGCAGTTGTATATATTCGACTAAAATATCGGTAGGTACAGTCACCACCAGTTATGCCTGGGTCGGGAATTTTCCATTTTTATCCACTCTACCTATTATTATACTCATGGGAGAGTAAAAAACAGCGTGAACA
>JAPYZF010000937.1:0-14951 GCA_030523045.1 Meteorus cinctellus
GAGCTCAAATTTTCAGGGAATTTTTTTTTATCAATTTGGAAGCATTTGAGCCCCTGGGAGCAAAGAAATTTGAAAATAACCTTATTAAGGACCACCCTAGTGTATATGTTTGACAAAGATAGAATGTATCAACATCTCTATGCCGACCCATACAGAAAGAAGCGCGGATATTGTCTTGCTTTTCACATGCCACATCATCAAATATCATGATAGAGTTTGGTTGAGCATCTTCTGGTTTCACCACTTCCTCATGATCGTTAAATGGAAAATGTTCAACATCCTCCACTTGTTTCAATATATTTTCCAGGTATTTATATTTCGATTGATTGAGTGATTTCGTATATACACAACTATTCTCGAATCGCAGTCCATTTGGATGAGTGATGAGCGCTAGAAGTGCATTACTCTTGCCGCAATTCGATGGTCCACATATGATACCTCTCGTGCTGTTTGGTAACAATTCACCATGACGCTTTTTTTCCTTCTTCTTATCATGCTGTTGCGGAATTTTCTCATCAAAATTCATAATTGGTAATACCATTTTTTGCTTTTTCAATTTGATCTTCGATGATTGTTTCTCACACTTCATTTTCACTATGACTAAATATATTCAGAGAGCAGCAGTCACTTATATATCTGAGGGTGGAGTATGAGGTATTTCATTACTAGGAAGTTGACCGTCACGGGATACACACATGCTGCAACAACAACAGCGTAATCGTAAAGTTCACGGTGCGGGTATCATCAACAGTATTATCAATAAATTACCTTTTGAAGCACACGTTCCGGGCTATCAATATTGTGGTCCTGGCACGAAATTATCGAAAAGATTAGTTCGAGGTGATCCTGGAATTAACCCTCTCGATTCCGCATGAAAGATCACGATATTGCTTATTCAAACTATCCCGATAACATTGCAGAGAAGAATAAGGCAGATAAAGTGCTTGCTGAAATAGCTTGGGAGCGTGTTGGCGCTAAAAATGCGGATATGGGAGAAAAAGCTGTAGCGTGGGATGTAACAAATATCATGAAAGCAAAATCTAAAATAGGTGCTGTTATGAACAAAAGACGTGTAACCATGAAAAATAAGAAGACAAAAAAAAAGGATGTAAAGGAGGCACCAAAAACGTCTTTTAATCAAATCATAAAAAAAGCCAAGGAGTTAATGCACTCTGGACGAGATATATTCACATCAGCATTGAATGGTGCACGAGTTGTTGTGAAGAAAGCTGGTGGAAAAAATAATATACAATTACCATCGTACCACGTGATGCGTGGACATTTATGTCTGAAATTTGTAATGGATCAACCATAAAGTGAATGCGAAGTGATAATTGGACACGGTCAAGAGTGAGTCATTGATGTTTACAGTGTCGGGGAAATCCTCTATACTTGAGGTTCAATATTTCCCACCAATTGAACTCTCATCGGATAAATCATATGTATTGGGTCTGATTGGATTGCAGACATTCAACTCAATTCCCAACATAGACGAAGGGAATAATAAGTTTTATACAACTGGAGAGAGACATAATGATGATGAGGAATTTATCATACCCATTGGGAGTTATGAGATTGAAGGTATTGAAAGTTACCTAAGAAGGACGCTGTTAAACACAAACTTGTCTCTAAAACCTAATAATAATGAAATGTGTTGTGAAATTCAATGCGATGCTTATTTAAATTTCATTCCTGAAGATTCGATAGGAAGATTACTCGGATTCAAACCGTGCATACTTGAACCAGGCATCATGCACAGATCAGACTTACCAGTGACAATACTCAAAATAAATGCTCTTTGAGTGAAATGTAATATATATATATTACATTCTACTCGAATATATAACAACTGGGGCATACATGAAGGGACAACTAGTGCATACGATTCATGAATTTTTCCCAGCCGTTCCACCTGGATATACGATCATTGAAGTGCCATCACATGTCATTTACATGCCAGTCACCGTGCCAGCAATTTATAACAATAAGGTTGCATTTGAAATCAATGAAGTGAGAGTGAGTGAGATGGGTATTGTGTATAATACGACTGAGACAATCGTACAATCATTAGCGTCATCTTCACCATCATTAGGACATACTGTTGGTGGTGGTAGTGGTGGTAGAGGCGAATATAAGAGTGAACGAGCATGTCGAGGTGTCATCAGTCAGCAAGCATCACCCAAGCACCTAACACATCAGAATAACCAACTGCTGAAGAGTCTCGGTCTTAAAGTGCGAGGAAAACCGTGAAATTTTGTTGTTTTTGCTTTGTTTGCTTGTTACCATGGCGAAAATCTTGAATGTACAACTATCTATCGTTTTCAATGGATCTATCGCGCATTATGAAATACATGGACATCAACCATTTACCTCATCAACATTTAACAACAATGATGAAATTCGTATCGCTGTACAACATCAAGGCTTGTGTTCATTGCCGAGGTTGTCAAGACTACTGTACAATTGGAGAAACCACGCTACATAATACTAGGATTTCAAACTGGTAGAAAGAATGTTGCAACTGAAAATAGTAGTTATTTTGATCATTGCAATATGAGAGATGTCAAAGTTTTTCTTAATTCACAATGTTACCCATATGGAAATTTAAACATCGACTTCGCTCATAATCAATATGCAATTTTATATGATATCTATACGAATTGTCAACAGTCAGACACGTAGTAATTTTGTAGCTCATGCACCACTGATTGTCATCGATTGTTCTGAGCAAAATGAAAATTTGAAATCTGGTCCCGTAGATGTAAGAATTGAGTTCGAGTGTGCTAATCAGATCCCCGCGCAAACTTCCGTTTATTGTTTGATACTACATAATCGTATTGTTGAATACAATCCCATCAGTGGTACTGTACGAAAAATAGCATAATAATAGAAATATTGGAGGAAAAAAATGTCAGTTCAATTTAACCCAACACTTCACATTCATTTAATGTATACATGGGATTATGGATATAGGAGTGCACGACGTGGATCATGTTGGATGAAAGTTTGTCACACTCGAATTTCGCGCGCCTGTCAGCGCCATTAAAGCGAGTGCATGTATGAGACGAGAAGAGCGCTGGTGTATCTGAGCGTGTGAGTGGAGGAAGGAAGAGAAGGGGCTTCACTTCCGGTTTTATGTATCACGAAAAAGAAAAGGAAAAGAGAACACGTTTTGTCTTTGTATTAATAATAAAAATTGTTTATCACTTTGAATCCACCAACAGCGAGTTATTTAATGAAGAAGATTACCCGCTTCCTATTCCTGATTAATAACAACAGGTTATGGGCCCAGGCGTTTTGAGAGATGTGGTGTAACTGTTTGGTAAATTCAAGAAGTGTTCGGCAACAGGTCGGTCGAGACAATTGATAATGATGGCAAGTGAAGTTTCAGTGCGGCATGTTGAGAAACTGGATGGAACGAATTTTATAACGTGGAAATTCGAAATGTTGTCCGTGTTCAGGTCAGCGCGAGTGCATGAGGTTGTAAACGGCACGGATGTGTTGGCGGAGGACGCCACAGCGGGGGTAAAGAACGCGTGGGAACAAAAGGATGCGACGGCGAAAGTTTTGATCTCGACGATTGTCGAGAGGTCGCAAAAGATATCCCTGATTACCTGTGAAACCGCGAAAGAAATGTGGGACGCGTTATGTAGCCAGTATGAACAAAAATCAGCGTCAAGCAAGTTGCTCTTGCTGAAAAGGTTTCAATCGTTCAAAATGGAAAAGGGAGACACAGTGGTACAGTATGTGTCGAAAATCAAGAATTTGGCATTACAGCTGAAGGAAGTCGGTAGAGAAATGCCTGACGACATCGTCATCTCGACAATACTTTCAGGATTGCCGGCGAGCTACAGCAGCTTCCTATCGTCGTGGGACAATGTCGACGAAGAAAAGCAAACTATCGCGAAATTAACAGAGCGACTTGTGAATGAGGAAGCTAGACACCAGTCGAGCAGTGACGCGATCGAAGTGTTGGCGGCTGTGAGAAAAAGTGGCGCGAAGGAAAAAACAGTGAACTCAAATCAAAAGGACAAAAAAGACCTGAAAGACATAAAATGTTTTAAGTGCCACGAAAAAGGACACTACGCGCGCGAGTGTCCGCGAAAGAAAAAGAGTGGAAATGAGAGTGAGAAAGACGGAAGTAGTTCGTGCAAATATGTGCTTGTGGCCGCGGTAAAAGAGAAACGGGCGACAACGCCGGTAAGGCGTGTCGGTATCTCGGCGGAGCATGTGAGACGACTATTCGAGGTCGATAAGGCAGATGCCTGGATTGGCGACAGTGGGGCCTCTCGCCATATCTCTCATAGGCGCGAGTGGTTTGAGACGCTAGACACGGGCGCTGACGGTACAGTGGTGCTAGGCAACAACCTCGAGTGTAAAATAGAGGGAGAGGGAAGCATCAATCTCGAAGCGTTGGTCGACGGGTGTTGGAATCAACACCAGAGACGTTCCAGGAGGCAATAACTGGTCCTGAAAAAGAAAAGTGGTCGGAGGCTATCGATCAGGAGCTACAAGCTCACATAACTAACAACACTTGGACGTTGGTTAGAAAGAAACCGGATGACAAACTGATAGACTCAAAGTGGGTCTTCAAGGTCGTACAGGGGTCAGCAACGGGTGAGTGTCGTTACAAGGCACGCCTATGCGCACGAGGTTTACTGCAGCGGCCGGGTGTGGACTATAACGAAACGTTCGCGCCTGTCATTCACTATGATTCGCTCCGGGTGTTTCTGGCCATTTCAACGCAGGAGAACTACGAGCTGGCACAGTTTGACGTGTGCACAGCATTCCTATACGGGGAACTGGAGGAGGAGATCCTCATGAAAGCTCCTGAAGGTCTCACGGTCGGAAAAAACGACGTGTGCAAGCTCAATAAGTCGTTATATGGTTTGAAACAGTCACCCAGGTGCTGGAACGACAAGTTTAGCGAGTTCTTAAAAAAATTCGAGTTCACACAGGGCGAGGCGGATCATTGCATCTTTAAGGGGTGTGTCGACGGCGAGAATGTTTTCCTGGCGCTGTTCGTTGATGACGGCCTTGTGGCTGCGAAGTCGAGTCGAGTGATAACCGCTGTGCTAAAACATTTAAAGAGTGCCTTTAAAATTACAGTGGGAGACGCGTCGCGTTTTGTGGGCTTACAGATCGAGCGAGATCGTGTCGAAAAAACAATGTACATACATCAAACCGACTACACCAAACAGATTCTGAACAGATTCGGGATGGTGGGCGTGAAAAAGTTGTCAGTGCATGCTGATCCAAATTTTGTGTTGTGTCCAGTCGAAGACGAAGACGAGTGCGAGAATCTGCCGTATCGTGAGGCGGTCGGTTCGTTAGTGTTCTTGGCGGTTGTGTTGCGTCCTGACATCGCTTTCGCGGTGAATCAGGTATAAAAATTTTTAAATAAGCACAATCGTGTGCATTGGGCGGCGGTAAAAAGAATCTTCGCATACTTGGTCGGAACGCAAGATCGCGGAATTCGTTATAAAAGTGAAGGGGACGAGTCGGTGCTAGTCGGCTACTGCGATGCCGATTTTGCCGGGGACATTGAGACGCGTCGGTCGACCATCGGGTATGCATTTGTGTTCGCGAGTGGAGTGGTTTCGTGGTCGCGTCAGAGACAAAAACTCGTTACGCTGAGTACAACTGAATCCAAGTATGTGGCTGCCACAGCAGCTGCTCGCGAGGCAGTTTGGCTGCGTAGGTTACTTAAGGAAGTCGGAGCGAAATGTAATAATCCGTCTGTGATTTGGGTGGACAACCAGAGTGCAATAAAGCTTGCGAAGAGTCCTGAATTCCACAAGCGCACAAAACACATTGACATTAAGTTCCACTATGTACGAGAAAAAGTAGCTAGTCGCGATATAGAAATAAAATATGTATCTACGAAAAACCAAAGAGCAGATATGTTTACCAAAGCGTTACCGAGAGTGCAATTTCATTGGCTGTGTGAGACTTTGGCAATTACGAGTGTTCAAACGGTGAGTGTGTTGGATGAAAGTTTGTCACACTCGAATTTCGCGCGCCTGTGAGTGCCATTAAGGCGAGTGCATGTATGAGACGAGAGGAGCGCTGGTGTATCTGAGCGTGTGAGTGGAGGAAGGAAGAGAAGGGGCTTCACTTCCGGTTTTATGTATCACGAAAAAGAAAAGGAAAAGTTTTGCCTTTGTATTAATAATAAAAATTGCTTATCACTTTGAATCCACCAACAGCGAGTTGTTTAATAAAGAAGATTACCCGCTTCCTATTCCTGATTAATAACAACAGATCATGGGAAGAAGTCGCTCGTGATCGTGAACGATTTGAACGTAGCATTAGCCAAATGGATAAAATCATTGTACCTATACCATGTAATAAATATAATCATTATGTAAAAGGAATGAAATGAACAGTTTATATACATATATATTTATGAAATTGAAATGTTTATTTAACTTTTCTATCTAACAGAAATTGTTTTACTTGCTCTGTCTCAATGATTAGATTGCTTGAGTCCTTCACCATGTCATCAACCAAATTATCAAGCAAAGAGACATTTTCTTCTTTGATGAAGAAAGCATCTGGAACTTTTGTAGCAAACCATTTGTCAACTTCTGTAGCAGTTTCAACACTAGTTGCTGCAGCTTGAGCTCCAATGGTGCGAGCAAGAGTATAAAATAACATCTCTTTGTCTGCCAGTTCACTTTTAATTTGAAATAGCGTCATCATTATATCGTTTGCGTCTCTCGATATGTCGTTGGACATACTTTTGATTACACGAAAATTCTCCTTTATGCGTTGACACCTTATACACACTGAGCGTTTTTTGGTCTTGGATGACTTTGAAGAATCCATTTCGTTTAGTATGAATGTTTTTCCCAAGGAATTCACTGCTGATAAAACTTACTCTCTTCTCAATGAAATCGACAGTGGAACTGAAAACCATCCTAGCAGGCTTGAACTTGCATAGATTGAAGATCGTCCCCACTCCCGAAAAAAAAATCACTTAATTTCTTTTTTTTCAAGAAACTATTGCGTAGTAATAGCAAAATGACGTCATCGATGGATAAAAGTAGGGGTGAAGACATTTTGGGGCCATATATAATGTCAAGAGTGGGAGGAAAAAAAACCCACATGCAATAATATAAAAACGAGAAAAAGTGATTCATAATACAAATTTCAATCACGTGATTATAAATTGCTAAGCCCTCCCGCCGATAAAAAAGAAAATCAATGTACCACTGTAATATAAAAACACGCAACATCTCTATCCATTATTGCAAAATCATCGAATTAAAGCTTAATACAACAAATAATAATTACCGCCAGTCGATAAAGTAGCCAGGATCGGGACCACTTACCATCATGTTCGGATGGTAAAACAGAGTGAACTAGAACCCGCCTAAGCTGTCTATTAATAGGGTATTTCCGGCCACTTCAGAAGGGCTAGGATTTTCAAAAAATCGATTTTTTTTTGATATTATGAAAGTCTAGTATCTTAAAAATATACTGTTAAAATTTGGTGACGATATTCCAAGTATTTCCGGTTTTACAGCTCATTACAAGGTCAGCGCCAAGGATTGAGAATATACTTACTTGAAACTTTAAACGCGTTTATCTCAAAACGACTTTTTTCATCTGGTGGGAGCAGAAAAAAAAACTACTAGACCAATTTGTCTGAAATTTGAGTATCTCATTCTTCACAGTACTGGCTATCCGTGGCACTAAGAAAAGTATTTCACGTGAAAAATGTCTATTTTTTTTATTAACCAAACCTTTGTTAAAAAAGTGTAATTTTTAGACTCGTAACTTTGGCAACGTGCCATTTTCCAAAAAAAAAATTTTTTTCCATTCTAGTTCCACGGATAATTATACTTTTGATAATAAAGAATCCGTCATTTTTTCTTGATTTCCAATTAGAGGGAGAGATGTACCATCCCCTACCGGTCAGGTCCATTATTTTGGAGAGGAGGACTTTATCGCCATTTTTCTTATTTAAAAAAAAATTTTTTTTCTCCAATTTTCATTTTTGTATAGTTGAAAAGTAATGAAATACATGTGAGAAAGTTCAAAAGCATTTTTTCATTTCCTTCAGATAGAAAAAAATTTTTTAAAATAGCATAAATTTCCGGCCGCTAGTCCCCTTAAGCGGCATCGCAGATATTTGGAATTCTGTTGCGCCTAAAATTTGGAAAAAAAAATGGCATTTGCTCTTCATTCATTTTCGGTCAGTTCGTCAGTAGCCCTAGAGATATATATATGCCATACAATAATAGTTATTAAATTTACAAAAAAAATTAACTTTGGCCGAATTACCCTCAACGTCGGGTAGTTTCGGCAATGGTGAGGGTAATTCCGGCCATATGATTTGAATGAGTAAATATGGTCTTAAATTTCTCTATACTTTTGTTGGGAAAGTTATTAACAACCAATTTAAACATGGAAATGAGAAAATATATTATATCATTAAATTATCTTAATAATTATTAGTTGCATCAACCCATATTTTTTACCACGTTTATCACATCTTGTTCCCACTAGCAACATCTTTTTTTCATTTGGCGGCTTTCTCCATTTTTTTCTTTTCCGCTTTTTCAAGATCAGCTTTAACAGGTGATTCAGTGAAAATGAGGGATTTTTATTATGCCTTCTGCGTCGTTGAGTAGTTGCTGGTGTCACAAGTGGAACAAGGCCTGGCTGAAGTGATGGAATATTTTGTGGAGGCTTCTGAAGGCGTGGTGTTACGGCGTCAACAGATTCAGTAGATGTTTGGTTCAATTGCTGCTCCAGATCAGCCAGGAGCTCAGCAGATTCATCAAGCAAAGTTTTGTTATTGTTGTTGAGATTGTCACCCATGAGCACTAGAATATCACCTCCATCGGCTGCATCAGATTCATTGATTACAGTAACATTCAACGCTACATTGTGCGTAGCTTGATTAGTTTGGTCTGCAGTGGACTGAATATATGGAATGAATCCATGCTGTTCAAGCAATTCAGCTGGAGCAAATTCAGAGGAATCTAAAATATCACGATTAAGAGGATAAATGCCAGTGCACTGGAATCTTGATACTCCTTTCTGGATCGATGCAACTTTAAAATATGCCTGATTGAAAATCCCAGCTATATCATAATTAGTAATACTCTCATTAACATTTCTTCTCATAAAGGCATCACACTCTTTTTTGTATGCACTCCTGAGAGGTCCAAAGGAGGTAATATCCAATGGCTGTAATCGGTGTGATGTGTGAGGAGGCAACGACACCATGATGATTCCTTTGTCACGGCAAAAATTGGAAATCTACAGTGAAATGTGGCTGTGATGGTTATCAAGTATCAGCAGTACTGGATCTTCTTTCGTAGAACGAATTTACTGGTGGAAATGCTTTAGCCAAATGAGAAATAACTCTTCATTGGTCCATCCATTCTTCGAGCAATGATATATGGAGCCAATTGGACCTCCTACATCACGGTGATGGTTTTACCACGTTCTCCACTGGTTACACTCCCAACACGTTTTTGCCTTTTTTTAGCAACAATTTTCGCTGATTCCACAACGCATGTAACACTAGGATGTCCGTTATTTATCAAGTTTGTTTTTTTTCACCAGCGACCCCTTAACTTTTAGTTTGTGACCTAAAAAAAAAAATTAGACTAAAACAGGTGATACATTCCCCATTTAAAATACGTGGATTTTACTACTTTTTAGATTCAATTTGTTTCCTCTCCAGCTATCCCAACTTTAGCTATAAGAAACACTAATTTTGGTAGGAAATTGGGTGTTCTACAAAAAAGATCACTTATGATTTCTCGATATATTCACTTCTATAAAAGTTATTCAAGGTTGAAGATGTGCATATAATAAATTTCACATTTTGACGGCAAAATTATCAGTATGTTAATAAAAATCAATCGTGCTGATCGAAAAATATCTATATTCGACTGTTTTATAGCAAAAATAAAACAATTTTGTGTGACATTGAACGTATTTGGAGCTGGCTTTAATATTTATTTCTATGGTTATTTCATGTATTTACTTACGCACATTTCTTAAGCCTCCCAAGCACTTTACAGTATACTTTAGTTCCTCGACTTATCGTTGCAGCGTTTCAGACTTGTCTAGTTGTTCTATGAGAATCTCTGCAGAACGTTGTTAGTGTTATTTTATTGGTGAGTGATAATCATTTATCGTATCGATATGTTAAGGATTGGTGATACATAAATTCAAAATCAGTGATATTTTTCAGATTCTCAGAACAGGAACTTGTAAATTAAATCAATAATACAAACTATCTAGTATAATTATAATTTTGTTAACAGTTTTAACCTAGAGTTTTTATATAATTTTCTTTTCATAATGTGTGACAATCGGTCTATGGATTTAAGAAAAAAAATTTGTTTAATCGGAAAGACAATAGATAAAATCAACGGGAAAAAGTTGCCTACAAGTCAAAAAGTTCTACAGTACTATTTCATCCCTCGGGAAATCCGAATAAATCGATCGATGACCGCTGTTCAATCGATATGCATAGGTTAGAAAAATTTGGAGCAAAGTGGCTATTCCGACTCAAGACAATTCAAGGTGTATATCAAAGATTATGAAGCTTCATACAGAGTACTGAGATTCGCAGAAACGTGCTAGTCATAGCAATAAAAAAAAGAGCATGAATTATCCAATAAACAAATATTGATGAATCGTCGCAGGAAGCTGGTAATTTGAAAATAACAAATAAACACAATTAAATTTATTGAAACTGAATTAAATTATTTAATTATAGGAGAATTTTAGGCTACTAAGAATAATTCCGAGAATCAACAGCTAAATGACAATTTCCACGATAATGCATTTTCAGCTCATTAATCTACAGAAACAGATCATGTTGTGGAAAGTGCGGATGACAAAATCTCTAGTAAGATATTAGTCCAGTCATTTCATCGGGAAAAAAGGCAAATAAAAGAGAATGAATCAGTCAAGCCAATTTTTTTATATGTTGTAGAGGATACCTAGAAAAGCTTAACTTGAGTTTTTCGACCAAGATAAGGGGTGAAATTTTTTAGTTGGCAATAACTCGGCTATCCGATGAGATTCGTAAATTTTTATATGATACTTTTTTGTAGCTTTCTTTGTGCTATACAATTAAGTGCTGATCATTTTTTTGCATATCATGCATCGTTATCGAGATATCGATCGAAGAAGTCAAAAATCAAGTGAATAACTTTTGTTTTTTGCTATTTTTATCGTTCTGGTCATAAATATCGAAAAAGTTGTGGAAATAAAACTTGTAGAGCATATTCAAACCTACAATTTCCTATTTCGATTTTTTTATTTTTGACAAAATTACGATCTCCAGCGCGCCGCAAAGTCGGTGAATCCATGCTCAGCGTCACGCGAGCCGCTCGCTCGGTAGTCCATTGAAATGTTACAATTTTGATAGGTCTTTCGGGATTTCTTAGAGCATTGAATTTTTGCTTTTTGATGTTTAGGGAGGGTCATAATAACCGTAAATTCGAGTTTTTGGGGTATGAGCCCTTATAGTACGGCCACCATATTGAAAAAAGGGCGGAAACGACTTTTCCGCCATATCTATTAAATTATGGGTTGCACAAAAAATGTCAAGATACATTTTTTATAGCAAATTAAATTATGTATAACTTTGGTTATGTAACTTTTTGTGGTAAAACGGAAAAAAAGAGTTATAACAATAAAAAGAAAATTTGTTCCCAAAATTTTCTTTTTATTTTATGACCAAAGTTATAGATAATTAAATTTTCTACAAAAAATGTATCTTGACATTTTTTGTGCAACCCATAATTTAATAGATATGGCGAAAAAGTCGTTTCCGCCCTTTTTTCAATATGGCGGCCGTACTATAAGGGCTCATACCCCAAAAACTCGAATTTACGATTTTTATGACGCCCCCTAAACATAAAAAAAAAAAAATCCAATTCTCTAAGACATCCCGAAAGACCTATCAAAATTGTAACATTCCAATGGACTACCGAGCGAGCGGCTCGCTCGACGCTGAGCATGGATTCACCGACTTTGCGGCGCGCTGGAGATCGTAATTTGTGTCAAAAATAAAAAAATCGAAAAAGGAAATTGTATTTCTACATTTTTTTCGATATTTATGACCAGAACGATAAAAATAGCATAAAACAAAAGTTATTCACTTAATTTTTGACTTCTTCGATCGATATCTCGATAACGATGCATGATAAAAATTTTTGAATCTCATCGGACAGCCGAGTTATTGCCAACTAAAAAACTTTACCCCTTTTTCAAGATGGCGATGAAAGCTCATAGGAAATCTTGGTCGAAAAAACTCAAGTTGAGATTTTCTAGGTATCCCCTACAACATATGAAAAAATTGGCTTGACTGGTTCATTCTCTTTTTCGAATGTATATAATGACTGGACTATATATATATTTATATTTTTCTGTAATATTAGTTGTGTTATCGGGAAAAATGTGAGACTTTAGCTATTTGGCGGTTTGAATTCATAAGATGTTCACAATACGTGCAATATAATTATCTTTGAATATTTCTATTGTTTATCAGACATCAATATGCTAATATGCTCATGAAATGTAAGTGAAATGAAATCTAGTGGAGAAACTTTGAGTAATTCCCAATCAACTTCGGTATCAGAATATCAAGGAACTGAGCGATATTATAAAACGAAGAATATTAGAGGAACTATCAATATTCTCACAGACGATGTGGTTGCAGTGTTTGATAGCTGTAAAATTTCTTACAGATAATCAGTTCGTCTTGTTACAGCTTCAGCACCAGCTATGGGAGTTAATCAAAATAATTCTATTTTAAAGAAAACGTTATTTCGTGAAATACGATATAACCTACGAAAAAAAAAAAATGGCTGGGAATATCCAACTAATTTTTGGTGAAGCCAAAGTTGATTCTGCAGTTATACACTGGGACGGAGAATTGGTCCCAGATAGTATGACTTGTGAGCGCGTTGAAAGACGCCTATTTTAGTTACTTATACTGGACAAAAACAACTTCTTGCTGTGCCTGCATTACCCGATGGATGTGGGTCTACTCAAGGAGAAGAAACTTTCAACACTATTTGCGAATGGGGACTAAAAGAGTCTGTCAAAGCACTTTGCTGTGATACTACTCATTCTAATCTCGCTTGGAGAAAAGGAGCAGCAGTAATTCTGGAACGTAAACTTGAGTTAGAGTTGTTGTACCACCCTTTTAAAAAATTCCAAAGTCAGTGGAGTTCTATTGATAAAACGAAATATAGATACGTTGTACACAAAAATGAATTAAGGAAAATTCTACGTGACAAAATACTACCGGAAGTACCTTCAAAAATTGATGAGTTCTTGAATACTATTTTACCATGCAATGATTATCGGATACTTTTGGAGTTGAGTAAAATATTTTCAGACACAATTAACTCTGAAAAAAACAATTTTTCTAAACCTTGAGCTTTCCATCACGCTCGATGGATGTCTAAAGCAATTTATTGCTTAAAAATCTATATTTTTAGAGAATGTTTCGAGTTAACTCAAGGAGACGGAAAAAATTTTCAGTGACATCTCATTATTTATCGTGCTTGTTTATGTTCCATTTTGGTATACTGCATCTTGAGCCGCGAATGCTCCAAATAAATATCTAGAATTTATGAAAGCTTACAAATATAGAACAATCAATCAAGCATTATCTGATGCAGTTTTAGAAAATATTTAAAAATCACCTATGGTATTTGAGTCCTGGAGCACCGGCTTTATCGTTTTTTGATGAAGATGTATCTTTTGTGGTAAAGCAAAAAATGGTAAAGGCTGTACAATTAGATGATGATGATCAGTTTGTCATTTCTAAGAGCGTTATTTTTAATTTGGATGATTTTAAATAGTTTCTAAATAAGAATGTTGATTATTTCATTAATCCTAACTCTCTGAAATGTTTTGAAAGTTTTGATATAAATACAAGCTTTTTTCAGTTGGATAGTAGAAAATGGTCAGATGATCCAGATTATTCTAGAGGAGTAGAAATCGTCAAACATTTAAAACTTGTTAATGATACTGCAGAAAGGGCTGTTAAACTAAC
This sequence comes from Meteorus cinctellus, assembly GCA_030523045.1. NCBI lineage: Eukaryota > Metazoa > Arthropoda > Insecta > Hymenoptera > Braconidae > Meteorus > Meteorus cinctellus. Next base: position 14,054 of record JAPYZF010000937.1, read on the forward strand.
CGAAGAATACGTTAGTATTCTGATCAGACACGAAGATCAAAAACAATATGTGATACAGATTGTAAGCGAGTACAAAATAAGTTTTTCAGATGTAACCAAAGAAGTTTTAATAAAATAAATAGTGAACAACAATAAGTTCAGAACTTTGATTGATTTTTTATATTTTTGAAGATAAATCAGAAAGTTTTGAGTTGTACTTTGAAGGTAAATAACTTTTTAACCAATAATATTATCGTAAATTGACCCGGATTTCTAGAATTAACCTTTTCGCTCCGGAGATTTTTCCTTTAAAATTGACCTCGCATTTTAGCTGAATTTCATGACTTAAATGAATGAACTTCTTATGATAAGTCGCCACTCGGAGTGCTGGTCTATATATGGACCAGTCCCGGAGCGAAAAGGTTAATAACGTTTCTATTCACTTATACTATTTTTGATAATTTCTTGTGACCTTAAAAACTACCGACCACTTGATCACGCAATCACAATTTTTGAGGTTCAATTGCCTGCACTGCTGTTTGAGAGCACAGGGAGACCAATACATGCAACATGGAACACCACAAGCTTGCAATGTAGTTGTCACATTTATTGGGCATTTTGCATAATTTTTATAAATAACATGCAGAATTCCTATCACATATGAAGTTTGATATCAGTTCAATTGGTCCTTCCATTACACTCTCGGAAAGCTATGATGCAGTTTTGTTGCTGCCATTTTAATCTTGTTGATACAGCGCGCGTTGTGTACTGTTCAAAATGTAGTAGAATTGCTGGTGAGGCGCATTCGACAGTATGAAGCTAGTGTTATGACCTGAATGTAATGCGGTCGTTGGAACGAGTGGAATAGATTAGATTTTGGCAGTTGATAATTGTAGATGATTGAAAAGTCTAAGTTGAT
>JAPYZF010000938.1:0-12189 GCA_030523045.1 Meteorus cinctellus
TTTTTCTGAGACTGCTGAAAAAGTTGACTAAAAAGGCACTTGTTGACTAGACTATAGTATGTGTTTCTATTCCCACATCATTCTCATCATGCGATGTTTCGGCTGAAGCCATACTTTTTCCTCTTTTTTTTTTTTTATTTCTAAGGAATATAGTGCTCACGAGACGAATACTTTTTTTGGATCTTTACTTGATGTTACTTCGAACTACTCGAAACTTTTGACACGAAATCACAGGGTACCACTAGATCTTAATAAGCCATTCTCTCTGGTAGAACCTACTCCACCTTTACTCGGCCCTTGGATAGACTGTTGACTTTATCATTATTTGACTATGGCTCCATTCTCAGTCAACGATTGAGAAACTGATTTGGAACAAAAGAAGACAAATTGAAACCTAGGACCCTTGAGTTAAGAGACTCGTGCGCTAATTACTAAGCTGCTTGTCATGCATCTTTTTTCTTCACCGCATTTTTGATTCGTATACGATTTTGTATTACAATTATGAATATAGAGTATTGAACAAGAAAAAGTCGGACATTGATCAATTGTTCCTCCTTACCTGACAATCATCACAATTGAGAATGAAATTCTTTATGGAACCAAATTCAAGGGGCCATGTAAGACTATTTTCTTATTAACTCAAGGACGTTGGAACGTAAGAGTGGGAGAATATCATGGTGGGGGAAATATCCTATCCTTATACATTAGGCGGCGTAGTTACTTTTTTAGGAACCCTTTTGTCATTCAGCGTTTGAAACTTTATCTACACTCAGATTTTTTCCTCAATTTTGAATAGTCATAATTATTTTGAAAAGTTATGCAAATATTGTACGTATAATTCTCTAAAAATATGGTAGTAATTTAATAAGATTCTGAAAATTTAGAATATAGAAAAAGAAACACCGCCTTCACCTCCATCTTATAGTTTTGACGGCCAACGTATTTGGACTCCACAGTGCATCGCGTACATCTTGTGGTGTACCATTTGCGATGATGCACTATCCTTGAGATTCACCACAAACGAGAAAATAGTCGGTTTGGTAATCTACACGGTGAGATGCCACTGGTGCCTAAAAGTGTACGAGGGTCATCATCGAAGCCTCTAGACGAGCACCACGATAATTATCAATCTCGCAATAGATCGAGTGAAGATGAAAGCTGCCGCAGGTACGTACAAATTGTCACACTGCAGGTAGTTGAAAATTATTTTAGCGTAAAGCCTGCTCGTTACAATCAAATCGGGTTTTCAGCTATGCTCGACCCTGAAATTGGACCCTCGCCGACCAACACATTCCTGCGCTGAAAAAAAAACGCAAAAATTTTTATCCAAGGTTTTTTATATTCAATATACGTTCATTAATATAAAAAAACTGGACTTCCGGGGTAAATGAGAAAGTGGAAGGTGCGTTGAAAGTCTATGCTAGGAATTAGTGAAAATTGTACGGTAATAAAGCGTGTTAATAAAGAATCTTTAGTCCGCTAGATGCAGAATCAGATAAAGTTCACCTCTGATAAGTAAAAACTAGTTAAAATAGAAAAAGAATTAGGCTCAAGTGAATAAAAGCAAAAAGGAGGCATACAACAAAAGAAGGTTAGGTTACCCAAACAACAGGATATAGTGGTGTTGTACTGAGTAGGTAAAGCAGACCGAAGCAATGGGTAAACCAGAGATCCCAAAAACCTCTAGCCGTGCAGCGGCAAATTCAAAGCTGGAGAATGTAGGTAGTAAGCAAATGACGAAAATAGATACGTACACAATTAATACTAGAGGCAGTCAAATAGGTAACAATAAAAATGACACTTGTGGTATTGAAAATTCTCTCAGTATGATCATGGGAGAGTTAAAACAAATGAACAAAAACATGGAGAAAAATAAAGAAGAAATTAAAGAAGATTTGAAAAAAGAAATTGACGTATTAAGAAAAGAAATTGAGGACAGGGACAAAAAATGGAACGAAGAAAAAAACCTGCTGTGGGAACACATTGATCTGATGGAGGATAAAATAAAAAAAATGGAAGAAAGTGGTCCGCGAGGGTTAACTGAAGGTGAAAATACACAATGGAAGAAGGATAAACGCAAAATTCTGCAGCAGCAAGCAGTAATCCTGGACGAAATTAACAAAATGGAACAGCTAAGACAAAAACAGCTGAAGCTGGAAAAGAAAAACAATATTGTAATCAGAGGTTTAGTGGAAACAGAGGGTGACCTAAAACAAACGGCTGCAAATTTCATAGAAGAAAAGTTTGGAGTAAAGATCGATACAGAAAACATGTGGTTACAAGGAAAAGATAATAGGATGGTGGTTGCTAAACTAAAAACATGGGAAGCCAAAGAAGAAATTATGAAGAAAAAAAAAATACTAGCAACCACAGAAATTTACGTTGAAAATGACCTCACACGCGAAGAAAGAGAAGTGCAATGGAGAATCAATCAAGAGGCAAAGGCAGCAAGAAAAAATAATCATAAAGTTAAAGTGGGCTACAAGAAAATGTGCATTGACGGAAAATGGTACTCGTGGCAACAAATAAAAAGTAGAATAGAGGAGCAGGATTTTTAATAAGCAGGGCCAGCGAAACAGAAGACGAGGAATTCAAGGCTGTATTTTGGAATGTTGCAGGCTTGAAAGGGAAAAACACAGACTTCTGGAGTTTTCTGAGACAATTTGATGTAATAGGCATGACAGAAACATGGGTAGAGAATAAGGACTGGGAAAAACTAAAGAAAGGTCTACCAAAGGAGTACGAGTGGAAGTGCAAGGCAGCAAAGCGAGAGAAAAAGAAAGGAAGAGCAAGTGGCGGTATAATAACGGGTATTAGGAAGGAAATAGTAATTGAAGATAATAAGACTGAACATGAAGGTGCTGTAAAAAATCTAGTTAAAATAGGTGAAGAAAAGTGGGCGATCTGGACGGTTTACAATCAAGGAAAAATCAAAAAAATACTAAAAAACATATGTGAGGAATCAGAGCATGAAAAAATCATGATTGGCGGAGATCTCAACGCAAGAATTGGACACAGAGGTAGCTGGTATATAGGACCGGATGAAGAAGGAAATAAAAGACAGTCGAAAGATAGCAAGTGTGATACAGAAGGTGAATTATTAATTGATGTGACAGAAGAAGAAGGTTGGTGTGTGCTAAATGGAAACGCTAGGGGTGATGAAGAAGGCAGCTTCACTTTTGTAGCTGAGGCAGGTCAATCTGTGATAGACTATGTAATTGTAGGCGCGGAAAGCTTGGTGCAAGTGAAAGAATTTAGAGTGCTAGACAGAGTAGAATCAGACCACATGCCTGTGATGTGTAAGTTAAAAAGCAGACTAGTCCATAAAAATAAAAAATAAATAATCGAGTCCGGTGAAAGAATCATATGGGATAGTGATAGTAAAACGAAATTTCAACTCGCCACCATGGAACGTGTTTAGTGAAGGAGCAGATGTAAACAATAATTGGAAAGAACTGAAAGAAGTCATACACGACAGTGTGTGTAAAAAAACTTGGAAAAGGAAGGCTGGGCAAATACATCCAAAAGGTTGGTGGGACAGGGAATGTAAAAGTAAGAAAAGAGCAGTTAAAAATGAACTGGCGAAATGGAGGAAAGGACGAGTTACAAAAGAAAAATACTTAAAAGAAAGAAAAGAGTTCAGAATACTATGCAAAGCAAAAGAAAACAAAAAGAAAGAAGAAGAAATTGCAGAGACAAAAAATGCAAACACTGAAAAAAAAGTATGGGATTACATAAATAAGTACAGAAAATACAGGTCAGAAATAAGTAAAGAAATCACAATGAAGAAGTGGAGTGAACACTTCAGAACAGTACTAAACGGAGAAAAAAGAAAAATAGTTGGCGATTGGAACAGAGAAGAGAGAAAAGAAGAGGAAATAGAAGAAGATTTAACGGATGAAGAAATTAGAAAGCAAATAAGAAAATTAAAGAAGAAAAAGGCCACTGGTGAAGATGGTATCCCGAACGAGGCGTGGATATACGCACAAGGAAGCACGCAGCAAGAAATCTGTAATCTAATAAAAAGAGTTTGGAAGGGAGATGGAATACCAGAGGACTGGAAAACTGGATTAGTTGCACCGTTACATAAAAAAGGAGACAAAGACGTCGCAGAAAACTACAGAGGCATCACGTTACTGAACACGGCATATAAGATCTACGCAATGATTTTAAATGAAAGGCTGATAAAAGAGATTGAGGATAAAGGCATCCTTCCAGAAACGCAAGCTGGATTCAGAAAAGGCAGAAGTACGATTGACAACATTTATATTTTGAGACATGCAGCGGAAAAAGAAATAGCAAAAGAAAAAGGTAAACTCTTCACCTTTTTCGTTGACCTGAAGGCAGCCTTTGACAGTGTGGACAGGAAAGTACTGTGGGAAAATATGGAAAAAAAAGGAGTAAGGCAAGGCTTGATACAAAGAGTTAAGGAACTGCACAAGGAAATAAGGTGCAAAATAAGAGTAGGAGGTGAGTTATCTGATGAATTCTGGACAAAAGATGGAGTAAGACAAGGTTGCCCCCTAAGCTCTACATTATTTATAATTTTGTTAGCTGACATGGGGCATGTACTGGGTAAAGGACAAACAGGTGGAGTGGTTATTGGAAGAAAAAAAATCTGGAGTCTGGAATATGCTGATGACGTAGTGCTGCTTGCGACTAGTGAAGGAGAGTTAAGAGAGATGATCAAAAGACTTGAAAAATATCTAGAAAGGAAGAAATTAGTACTAAATGAAAATAAATCTAAAATAATGGTGTTCAGAAATGGAGGTGGAAAGAGAAAAAAAGCGTGCTGGTTCTGGAAAGAAAAGCCTCTAGAAGAAGTAAATGAATTCACTTACTTAGGATACCTATTCAAATGCAGTGGGAAAAACAAAGAACATATTAAAGAAAGAGTCAAAAAAGCTGTAACTGTGATGAAGCATACCTGGAGTATAGGGGAACGTTTGTTTAAGAAAGACTACAAAAGAAGAATAAAAATGTTTGACAGTCTAGTGGCCAGTGTGATGGCTTACGGTGCCGAGATTTGGGGGTGGGAAGAGGTTGAAGAAATGGAAAGAGTACAAAAAAAGTACCTCAAGTGGACGCTTGGGTTGGAGAAATGTACACCTGACTGCATATTGCTAGAAGAAACCAAGAGAGAAAAATTAAGACTAAGATTCGCAAAATTGGCTGCAGACTATGAAAGTAAAATCTTAGAAAAAGGAGGAATAGTAAAAGAATGTCTGTTGGAGAGAACTAAAGGAAAAGGAAGTAAAGCAAGCCTGCAAAATAGAGTGAAGCTTCTAAATGAGTGCGGTCTCAGCCAAGAAGAAGTAGATGTTATAAGAGAAGCTGGTAGATCGGTTGGATGTGAAGTGAAGTTGCGAGGTATGGATGTGCAAAGACAGCTACAATGGAACAAGATAGGAAAATTAAAATACAACAAAAGATACTCAGAGATATACTCCGGGGAAATCCCAGCGTACCTGGAAACGGAAGAAGAATACGCCGTAATAGCGAGAGCAAGATGTGGTACTCTAGAAGGGTCAAATAGAAGGTGGGCTGAAGAAAAAGTTAAAACATGCTGGCTGTGTAGTAAAGGACAAGACTCAATAGAGCACTGGAGAACAGAATGTGTTGAAGTTCAGAGAACTTCGTTATCAATAAAAGAATTATTGAGTTGCGAGGGGGAGACTGCAGCAGTTTCCTGGCTGAAGGAAATTGAAAAGAGGAAGGAAAAAAGGAAAAAAGGAAAAAAGAGCCAGGATGGTAGAGGGGGGGTCCTCGAGTTGATCTCAGTGTTTTTTTTTTTTTTTTCTTCTTTCTTCTTTTCATGGGTACGGAGGAGATATAGACGGCGCAGGTTTGAAGTCTGAAATTTGTTGTGGGTTTAAAGTCTGAAATCTGTTGTGGGTGGGTGAGTTGGAAAGTAAATGAGAATCATTAGGAGTAATTGGGGATTCAAAGTTTGGGACTCTGTGATACATAATATAGAAATGTAAAAATGAATGTAATTTAATATAATATATAGAAGATAACGTAAAAAACAGTTCAGAGACAAGTTAAAAGGCAAACATGCAAAATGATACATATTTATGTAAGTCTATGTACCTAAGTCCTGTTTCAAGGCCCTAGTGGCTGAAATAAAATAATATTATATATTATAAAAAAACTGGTAGTTTTCGCCTCAGAATACCTAAGTTACCATAGCAACCGCAGCGGTGGTGGTACCAATTCTCTGATTTCCCTCCAGTTTCACAGTCCTGGCGTGTTTGTTTACATCGTTAAAAAGTTTTGCTGATTTATAATTTATTGAAGAATTACACAGCTATATCCGAATTGCTATTATATCTCATATTTTGTTCGAAAAGATATACTATGTACCGTTTATGTACGCCAACTTTTTCACCAACTTCAGATTATACAAAATAAAAATGAAACTCACCACCGTTGCTACGATAAATATTTATTCATTACGTTTTTGGTGCGCCTAGAGACTACACGTATCACATTAATATTTTATTGTATTTTATTTCTGTCGATTAATTATAATAATTAAAGAAATATGAGTGAACGTCGTCATGATGATCCTGCTGAGAAAATGCAGTTGTATGCTGAGAAGTTGAAGAAATATCAAAAATTATTGGATGAAGTCAGAGATCTTTCAGACGAAAACGATTCTGATGTTGAGTCTCATATTGGCAAAAGTAATAGATATGAAGATTAAAGGATTAATAAGTTTTCAAATTGATAAATATCGGGCAATTTATTTGAATTGCGCCATCTGACTCAGTCGTTTGACTAGAGTTATTAAAATTTTTTTTGGGCAATGTCAATTTTTATCATTATTGTACCTAATGACTGGGTTATATAGTTGTTTATATCGTAGATCTTTTGCTCTGTAGGCTCAGAAAATGATGATCTGGAGACTTTGAGCTCCGATGGTGAAGTTAATTCACAAACGACATCTCACGAGCTACAGGAGACGAAGGTTGACGGAGAGCAACCACCTACACAACTCAGTGAGAAAGCTTCGTTGTTGCTTGGTGTTGCCAAGCGTCAACTAAAGGATCAGTCCTTTAATTTTCATCCAGAATTAGCAGCCTGCTGGAATGAAATTCTGGACTCTGGTTTGGATGCGAAGATCAAAAAATCTTTTGAGGAAACTTACCCGAATAAAGGCAATTGCTCTTTGGTTGCCCCGGAATTAAATCCGGAGTTATTTCCTCTCCTTCATAAGACTGCTAAGAGCCGGGACAAACACCTGGTCTCAAGTCAGGATCTTTGTGGTCGCGGTTTAGTCGCACTCGGAAAATCTATTTGTGCAATTTTCGATGATGAAAAGGAACCTATCGAGAAGGACGTTTTATTGGAGTGGTTGTGTGATTCCAGTCAGATGTTTTGTGAGCTGATGCACCAGCTTTCTAAGACTCGTAAACATCAAGTTTATTCCTATGTGGATGATAAGAGGAAGACTGTTCTTGTGGATTCAAAGACTGACAAGTTTCTCTTCGGTGAGGATCTTGGAAAGAGGATTAAATCAGCTACGTTGGTGGAGAAAGTAGGTTTATCTTTAAAAACAACACCTGACAAGGCTGATTCGTCGAAACCTCATAATTTTTTAAACTGGAAGAGCTCGACTGTGACTCAGAGCGGACGCCAACAGTTCAATCAAAAAATTCCGAACAAATTTCCTCGCTCCAACCGTGCTCCAGTTCAACAGAATCAAACTCGTTTTTCAACGAGATCGCAGAGCCGTCTGAATCAATTCAACAATTCATCAACGAAGTAGAGGTGAAATTTGCTGGTAGATTGAAATTTTTTGCCCAAGCTTGGTCTTTAATTACTTCGGATAATTTTATTTTATCGACTATTTCGGGTTATAAAATTCCTTTCGTTTCCACTCCGTTTCAATCCTTCGAACTTCCAGAATTTTCATTTTCTGTTGCTGAAGATGAGGTAATGACTGAAGCAATCAGTCATTTGCTAAATATAGGAGCGGTTCGAAATTGTAAATATAGTAGAGGGCAGTTTGTTTCAAGTATTTTCTTGGTTCCTAAGAGTAATGGGAAGATGCGTTTAATATTGAATCTCAAAAAGTTAAATACTTTTATTGACCCAGTACATTTTAAGTTGGTAGATATTCGGACAGTCTTGAAGTTGATGGTGAAAGGAAATTACATGGCCAGTATTGATCAGAAGGACGCTTATTTAACTATTCCAATTCATAAAGATTATTATAAATATTTAAGATTTCGTTTCAAAGGACAATTGTATGAGTATGTGTGTGTACCTTTCGGTTTGTGTACAGGACCTTGGTTATTTACTAAGGTTACAAAACCCATTGTCAACTATTTAAGAAGTTTGGGATGGGCTTCAGTTGTATATCTAGACGATTGGTGGTTAACTGCTGAGACAAAAGAAAGATGTGATGAGAATGTTGCTGTCACTAGAAAAATCTTGGAATTTTTAGGATTTGTGATTAATGTTGACAAAAGCGATTTATGTCCATCAACTACTTGTCAATTTTTAGGATTTGTTTTAGATTCTAATGCAATGACTTTAGAATTAACTCTAAAAAAGAGGGAACACATTTTAGGATTGATTAAAAAATTTAGAACAATTAATACCTGTTTAATTAGAGATTTTGCCTGTTTCGTAGGTAATATTATTGCAGCTTGCCCAGCTGTTAATTATGGGTGGTTTCACTCCAAATTATTTGAACGTCAAAGGTATTTATCTTTACTGCGTTCTCACAATAACTATGACGCAAATATGCGATTAGATCTTTTTTTTTTAAAAAGAGATTTTGAATGGTGGGAAGAAAATATTTTAACTGTTAAAAATCCAATTCGTCAACAGGAATATAGAATAACGATTTTTTCTGATGCTTCATTAACGGGCTGGGGAGCTTCGTGTAATGATAAAGTTGTTTTTGGTCAATGGGATTTGAGGGAAAGTTCCTTTCATATTAATTGTTTGGAATTAATTGCAGCATTTAATGGTTTAAAAGCTTTCGCTTCTCATTTATCAGAATGCGAGATTTTATTAAAAATAGACAACTCAACAGCTATCTCGTACATTAATAGAATGGGCGGAATTAAATATCAAAATCTAAATAATATTACTCGCGATACATGGTCCTGGTGTGAGCAAAGAAATCTTTGGTTATTTGCTACATATATTCCATCAAAAGAAAATGTAATAGCTGATTCAGCTTCGAGAATTAACAATATAGATACTGAGTGGGAATTGGCTCCTTGGGCGTTTAGACAAATTTCTAATCTGTTTGGCCAGCCGCAAATAGATTTATTTGCATCTGAAGATAATAAGAAATGTAGTGATTACTGTTCCTGGCATAGAGACCCGGAGGCGTTTTGCATAGATGCTTTTACTGTTAAGTGGGACACTTTTTATTTTTATGCGTTCCCACCTTTTTCTTTGATTTTAAAAACTCTTAGAAAAATTCAAATAGACCAAGCTTGCGGTATTGTAGTGGTACCAGAATGGTTTACTCAACCTTGGTACCCTCTTTGGTTGTCTTTATTAATACAACCTCCAATTATTTTTAAACCATCTGATAATTTATTACTTGACCCCTGTAGAAAACTACAGCATCCGCTAGCCGAGAAGTTGACCTTAATGGCAGGGATATTATCAGGCAAGCTTTCGAAAAACGAGGCATGAAAAAAGATATTATCGATTTATTGATGAGCTCAATCACTATTTCTACTCAAAAGCAATATGAAAAGCCTATTTTAGAGTGGACAAATTTTTGTGACGAAAATGATTACGATGTTTTTAAACCAAATGAACAATGAGTAATGGAATGGTTAGGAGATAAATTTGAGAAGGGTGCTTGTATAGTTCGTTAAATACTTGTCGATCGGCTTTGTCCTTTCTATGTGGGGAATATGTAGGTAAAAGTCCGATGATTTGTCGTTTATTAAGAGGTATTTATAAGTTAAGACCTTCCAAACCTAAATATAACCGTATTTATAGTTTAGATTCAGTTTTGAATAAATTAGAGGGAATGTATCCTTTGAGTAGTTTGAATTTAGATCAATTAAGTACTAAGTTAGTCATGATTTTATCTTTAATTACTGCTCAACGAAAGCAAACCTTGAGTTTAATTAAAAGAAGTAATATTAAAAGAACCAATAATGGTTTTGAAATAGAGATTTCGGATTCAGTCAAAACATCTAGACCTGGGGCATCTCAACCCCTATTAATTTTAAATAGATTTAATGAAAATCCTAAATTATGTGTTGTTTCTGTGTTGGAAGAGTATATTAAGGTTACAGGAACATTGTTAACAAACGATTCTCTTTTTATTACTATCAGAAGACCTCACAAAGTTGCTTCTAAGGAGACTATTAGTCGGTGGATTAGAGTTTTTCTAGTTGAATGTGGTATTAGCCCCAAATTTACACCACATAGCCTTAGACATGCGTCTACATCTTCAGCAAAGGCTAAAGGCGTAGATGTGGAAGTTATTAAAAGTTTAGCTGGTTGGTCTCAAAAATCTAATGTTTTCAATACTTTCTATAATAGACCTATTATTAAGAATAATGATGTTTTTGCAAAAGCAGTTTTGTCTTAAGTTTGAAATTATTTCAATAATGAAAAACAATGTTTGTTTTAAAAAAAAAGATGTATTTTCATTAAATGAAAATATTTTGTATAATGAAGTTTTTTTGTTTCAGTAATTGTTTAGTACACTCTAAACATCCTACATAGTATATCTTTTCGAACAAAATATGAGATATAATTACATGATCGAGCGAGCTCGATCATAATTATGTCGATTAATTTTGTTCGAAAAGATCACTTCCCTACCTTTTGATAATATCAATTAAAGAAATTAATTTGTAATAATGAACCCACCCGTGATCTCTTCGAACAATCGGGACGCTGAACTCGATGAATAAATATTTATCGTAGCAACGGTGGTGAGTTTCATTTTTATTTTATATAATCTGAAGTTGTTGAAAAAGTTGGCGTACATAAACGGTACTACATAGTATATCTTTTCGAACAAAATTAATCGACATAATTACGATCGAGCTTCGCTCGCCTACGGCGAGCTCGCTCGATCATGTAATTATTATATGTGGATCCTAGGGTACGAGAAAAGTTGCTCGAATAGAATTTACCATCTCTGCATCTGTGTCAATTGCTTGAGGTTAAGTCGGCCATATTTTTATTTTGGTGTTTCGCTGAGGTAGGGACCGCGTTTTTCGAAAACTTTGGTATTCTCAAAGCAAGAATACCAGTTGCTTCATCTCCGGGGTCGAAAAAAAACTTTTTTTTCAGTGTGAGCGAATTGAATATCCCAGACGTCAATACTGGACTACTGAAACGAAACGAACGTTTTGTCACTGCAAGCCTGAAGAAACTGGCAGATGAAAGCTGTGCGAGAGCAATCACCCTCGAAAAGAAGTTAACCATTTTGGAAAAAATTGATGAATATGAGAATTAGAGGGGAAGGCTGTTATTTCAAGGATTTTCTTCAAGAATTCTTTCCTCAAAATAATATTTATTTATTCATTTGAAACTTTGAATAAGTAAAAGAGTATGGGTATCAATCAGATGAAAGATTTTTATTATGAAAGAGATATTCTTGAAAAAGGTCATTGACATGGCAGATTCCTCCCTTAAACATAATACGTTGTGCGGCTCAATGCAAACAGCCAAAAAAGCAACAACAAGTTCTCCAAAGTTTATCAGGTATATATTTTTGATTTCACTTCGTACGATAATGAACAATTTATGCACGTGAAACGTGCGTGAACCCTCATTTTCAATGGAGTGAAATAAAATTATGAACAATACGTTGTGACGAGGTGGCATCGGCCACGCTCGTATTTCCTTAATAATGGGTTAAATATAATCGTTTATCAATAGTTTATGAGGCATTCGCAAATCATTATCATTCATGATCCACTATTTATATTATTCTTGATATTCGTATTACTATTTATCGCGAGGCAACTCATTACAGGCAATTTATTATTTAGATTTCATATTTGAATAAAGGCGGTTAATCTAACCGCACCTGAAATAATAAACGATATTGACCTAGGCAGTCTAGAAAGGCCTAGGTGGGATAGTAGATTTCACGCACAGCGCAAACGCGCGAAATAGCGCGTGCGTATTGAATATGTATAATCAGAAGAGGGGACAGGATACAAACATCTTCGCGGT
>JAPYZF010000939.1:0-19196 GCA_030523045.1 Meteorus cinctellus
AACCGCGTGTGCATCGTCTGATGTCTCGCGGATCACTCTGTCCGATTATTTGGCTCTATTCTATAATAGGTAGAAATTCCCCACCTAAGATGCCTCTTATAGTAAACAATAGAGTCGCCTATTGGTGACGTGTTTGTGTCCCCAAATGGTTTGGCGCGCTTATTTGAATGTGGCTGACGCCACATATATATATATTAGAAACCCTGAGGGTTACGGCAGCACTTTGAATAAATGAGTTGCGTACCGGAATATACATGGAATAGGACCGGAACGAAAAGCTTAAACTACAAAGATTGTGGCGACATCGGTGCATAGTGAGGGCACTACATTCTGATCTCTTCGGAAGAGGCGTTACATACAATCCAGATCGAACTTCACTTGCAGGTAAGTTCGTTTGATCTTATGATTATACTGGATAACAATCCGTGTTCCCGGCATATCACGTACACTTAACTATTTGTAGCAGTGTTGCAGGAACGTACCGAAAACATGCGGTGTCGAGTACTGTAAAACGTGACGTATCGAATAATGACTCATAAAATCTACAATCTTGGATATCTAAACTAAACATTAATTGAATTCATCTCCAGACGACTCCAGCTCATTAAAAATTTCAAAAATCCGCTAAAATTTGATGTGAGAGTCTAAGCATCCCATACTTCACGGTGTCCTCATCTCTACAAAAGCAGAATGACCTCTGAATTCACAGCATATTGAGAGTACTACGTCTTACCACCTACTTGCCTGGACGGAACGAAAGCTCTAGATAGCTCAAAAAGCAATAATTAACCGTGCTAACTCTCTAACGAAGAGATATCTAAAGTCGTCCTAGTGAGGAAGTCGCTGTCAAAAGTGGCAAAGTTCGGCGAAAGTTCTTAACTTTTTAGGCACTCACGTGGGTCCATATTGGCTTACCACTACTTCTGCGAGTCCAATCTCGATACCGGACGGCGGATCCACTGCCCAGCTCATGGCTCTCTATATACATTTCCGTTATGGCATAACATGAAACACCTTGTCGCCCCGGGAAAGATAGAACGCCCTAGGATCGGTTCAGTACGATTTAAGCGGCAAGTGGAGTCATCGGTATTGTATACCTCAGAGACATGTTATCCTTACCTTTTCCTCCTCTTGTTATTTACTGTCAGAATGGACTCTTCACATAAGTATAACGGGTCATTATGGCCCACATCTGATCTGACAGGTAAATCGAGTATCTGCTAGGTAATCTCATGTGTCGCAATATTGGCCCTATCTACATAGCAGGCTTTCCGTAAAATAGAAAAGAGCTCCGTGTTCATTGGACAACCCACAACTCGTTGATTATACCAAATTCCCTCCTGTCGGCCAGGCCCATCCATCCTGCCACAAACATACGGGACAAGTAGGAGGGAACCCTCGGAAATCACCGAAAGAAATGGTAAATTGCAACCCCCACATTCTCCTCATCTAGTTTCGTATTTTTGCTAAAAAAAAAATTATATTTTCGCCTACGGCCCTTGATATTATTTCCTCCAGATCTAGGAACTTCCGAAACTTTACTTATATAACGATTGCAGGAAGAAATTGAAATAATGAATGACGTCAAACAGCATCATTCAACCTCTCAGCGCAGTTCATCAGAATTATAGGCGTGAACAGTCGATTCTATCAATTGTGAAAGAAAGAAGAGAAGCACCCAAAAATCTCAAGCATTCGCTCTCGCTATTTCCGAAAGTTTTCCATAATTGACTGAAATGAGTTCACCAAATCAGTTGTTTAGCAGGAAAAAAAAGTAGAGTGGTTTATACTTCTACATGCAGTCATCATCAAAGTCACAAAAACTGTAGTTGCATTTGATTTATCCATACTTTTTTCTATTTCCAAGAAAATGATGTTAAAAAAAGTGTGTGTGTGAAAGTTTTGGTGAGAATATTGAAAAACTTCAACGATGGTTTGACATTTGTCTACATAAATCAGAAAACTAAGTTTGAATTGATGATAAATAAAAACTCACAGGTAATATTTATGATTTCAATGTCACGAATGTGTGACATTGATATTTATATGTGTATTAGCACTGATTAATATAATGAGTAGGAAAGTCATCACATAACTAGAGAGATCCTGAAAATTCTCATGATTAGACTTGAATAATTTTCCATCGCAAATCTATTATGGAACAAACCCCCAATTTCTTCATTTAGTCTCGAATTCCACATCATGTCGGAAATGATGGAGTTCAAGGGCAATGGATATGAACATTCAAATTTTTTTCCCGGGTTTGCGTTTTTTTTCAATTCTTCATATTATTCCAGTTCTATTGGTTTCTTTTGATGATTATAAAATATGATAACAATATGTTGCACATGTGTTAACATTCAATACACTGCTCACGATACTATAAACATAAAAATAAATCTTCAATCTGAACCAGTTTGTGGCTTATATGCGTTTGCTAGAATACTTCTTTCAAGCACATGTTGTCCTTTATACAAATGTACATAGAAGCGCACTTTCCAACATCCTTAGTACACATAATATTCGACGTTCTTGGTTCTATCAGTATCCCATTCACTCGTTGAATGAAATTTCATTATGTTCATAAGTAAGACTGTAAATCGACAAAATGCTCAACCGCATTGTGATTATATGTACCATGTAACTATTCTGGAGTGGAATGAATTCCCTGCACATTCTGTTCCCAATCATCACTCAGGATTCCTGCATGTCATCGAAGAGACCATTGATAAATATCCTAGGCTTCCCAAGGCTGATATTTTGGGATGAAGTCATCTCGTTCAGCATGTTCGAAAATTGTTCTGACAATTAATGATGGCGAATGGATACTCGCAAGATAGCAGCTATAATAATTAATGCGAGAATGAACGCAAAAATAATTTTCGGGTGCGCTGAAAATAAAAAGAAGAAATAAGATAATGAATTCACACAACGTAATAGTGGTTGGATACTGATAAAATATCGAAGAATCGTCATGCTGTTAAGTATCATTTCAAGAATTCATGTTCTCCTTCGATCTGGTTCCCAATTTTTTCTTTGGTTCTACACAATATTTTATATGAAAAGAAAACACATCCGTAACTTCTATTTGAATAATGGCTTTATTACTCTATTCCAGTCGGCAATGCCAGTGCATTGTGACTATAAGTACGAGTATATTGTAACATCCTGAGTGGCCCATCCATAGACAAATATCCGAAACTCCCGGATATCGATAGCTATTTTTTTCATGCAAAAAGTACAGTTTAATTTTGATGCATACAGAACAAGATTCATTTTGAATGTCTGATCATCTAAAATACTAACGCACACCCATGCAACACTCACTACGTCAGTGACACGACGGTCACAACACGCGATGAAGCTGTCAACCATTGATATGTTGTTGATTTCAACACTTCACAAATTTTATGAGAGAAAAAATCTGAAATCAAAATCTGATTTCTATCTGTGCTCCATAGAGATTTTCCAATATGACACGCTAATTTTTCTCTTTTATCAGCAAATGACTTGATTCTCGAACGCAAAGAAAATTCAAATATAGTACAGGAATTTCAATTACACGGGACGAAATGTTCCAAGATGTGTACAACTAAAATGTACACAATGAATAGATCGCAGTCTAAAGAGCTGAGAGAAATAGGCACTGTTCACAAGAGACGCTCAGTAATCTTCAATTCGAATTTGGAGTTTATGTCTTCACTAAGTCCTGAGCATCCTAACTAAGATACTCAGAACATCTAACTAAGATTTCGGCCGAACGCTTTGTCGATACTAAGTAACTCAGGACATGACGCCATTTCACTTAGTATCATTTCTATAGTATAGTCAATCTGATTTCAAAAATTCAAGCAAGTTGGCAGATCTTAGAATGAATTTCATTTTAGTCAATATGAATACTATTTCAATAGAGGATGAAGAAAATGATATGAGTGTTTTGCACGAGTATAGAGATACCATATACAGGGTCGATGGAAACGAAAATTTTCATATGAAATTAACAAATGGGAAGTAAAAAAGTGGGTAAAATTGATTGTCATCATATTGTGAAATAACTTCCTCAAAGTAATTTGATATCGTAACTGGAGCATTATTTCGTGGGTTTATTCGAAAACCACTATTCAGATCATCTCCAAAAGCCGAAATGAATTCTTCGATCTCATCTAACATGTTATTAATTCCTTTGAAGAAGAAAAAAACAAACAAAATGAATTATCTATGTGTTGCATGGAAATATCTCCATATAAATGAACACGTTTATGGTATAGTTCAACTTACAACTTCTTTGCCGATTTGGTGGCGCTGACACGTGTCTTATCACATGAATAATAGGAGGTTGTTGTATGTTCATTGGTGGCACACGTTGCGTTTGATTTTGTTGATATTGCTGTTGATCGTACAGTTCATATGGACAGTGTCCTGGCGTTGGCACTGGTTGTAAATAATTTGGTGTGTTTGGGACAAGGTAAGGTGCCACTGTTGGAGGATCTGGTGAATTATGCGGCAGATATGTTGCTCCATATTCACTGATCGTTCGATGACGATCATCTTGTTGTGTTCTTATTGCTTCCGCATATGTTGGGAGCACTGATGGAGCCTCTTGATTTTGATTCATTATCGTTTTTCTGCTGTCTTGGGCAAAGTGAAAAAACAAACAAGTTTTTGTCACAAATTAATATGAAAAATTCATTGAGACATTTCCTTCATGAAATTTCTATTTATTAATTAGTAAATTGATAGTCTTCATCATCATCTCTGACTGACATTCAACTTGGGAACAAACATTTCATTCGTGTCAATTCATGTCAAAAAATACGAATGGAACAATCCATAATTTCAAATTGATTGGTGATAGATTAATACCCATGTCTGCTTGACAAGTATTCTGACAACAGAAAAAAAGCTGGTGCAATTTTCGTTTCTAACATGGCCTCTGACGAAGATTATCAGTTGTAGTCATCACAGCAATAAAAGGATCACCTGAATGTGCATTTTTCATATCACCCATGATAAAAAATCAACATAAGATTGAAAACACAGTGCACAAAGATGGATGTGGGTGTAGTCCATTGAAATGTTACATCGACATAGGGTTTGTATGTGGAGAAAATTTTTTTTTATGTTTGGGGGGGGGGGGTGAAAAGCTTAGCCTCCATACTCCAGACTGTGGGGTCTGAATCCTTGTATTCTGGCCGCCATATTGAAAAAGGGGTGAAAACGGTTTTTTCACAATACCTTTTAAACTATCGAGTGCACAAAAAATGTGAAGAAACATATTTTATCGAAAATTGAATTATCTATAACTTTGGACCCGTGACTTTTAGTCTTAGAACCAAAAATAAAAAAGTTATTAACAAAAAAAGAGAAAATTTTGGTGACAGATTTTCTTTTTGTTATAACTTTTTTTTTCAATTTTACAGGAAAATCACATCGGAGCAAATCGATAGAAGAGTTTTCAACGAACAATTTGCATATCTTTGATTTTCGAATTTTATCTATTTGTTTCTATTTTTTAGCGCTGCAAGAGTAAGATAATTTTTTTCTACTCGTTAGTATGCATTCATATGAATGGTTATGCACACATTTCTCTGAGCTATTTTGTCGCTATATCTTTTAAACTATTGATTGCACAAAAAATGTGACGCAAAATTATTTATTGCGAATTAAATTATCTATCACTTTGCTTCTACATCTTCTAGTCGTACAACCAATAATAAAAAGTCATTAACAAAAAAACAGAAAATTTTGGGAACAAATTTTCTTTTTATTGTTATAACTTTTCTTTTTCAATTTTATAGAAAAATCACATGAGAGCAAATCGATACAGAAGTTTTTAATAAACCATTTGCATATCCTTGATTTTCGAATTTTCTTTATTTGTTGCAATTTTTTGGCGCTGCATGTGTGCATACTTTTCTCTGGGCTATTTATCATTATCGTAACAAACATTTTAATAGGTAATATTATAAATTTTTTCTTTTTCATTTTTTCGTCGTCACGTCTTAATTTCGTGACAAAAAAAGAGTCAAAATCACAGATCAAACCGATACTGATCCTGAATCAGAGCCTGAACCATCAGGACAGGCGCCAAAGCAAAAAAAAGTAGGTTCATAATGCAATGTTCTACAGAACGGATTTTTTTTTTTGAAATATGTTTAGGGGTGTCCCCTGAATATAAATTCAAGTTGGCGGGACGGGGGGCGCGAGCTTCGGCCTCTATCTTGAAAAACATGTTTTATCAAATATTTAGCGAACTGTGCATCGTACGATAAAAATAGTTCCGATCATTTTTGTAGATAATAATGTTTTCCGTCTTTTTTATTTGAATTTTTTTTTCGTTTCATAGGTTTTTGATTATAGCGCCCCAAACTTTTTGCAATAGGGTCATTGCTGAATATATAGTTAACTGTATATTCAATCATGCGCCAATAATAGTCTAGTCAACATGTGCCTTTCTAGTCAACTTTTGTTAAGAGTGTTGGAAGAATATGAGCGAGGTGTCATTCGATTCGGAATGGCACACAAATAGTTCTTGAGAAAAATCAAGTGGCGGAGGCAAAAATAGCAATTGCGAAAAATGTAATAAATTAATTGGTGACAGCTTTGTTTTTTAGCAGAATTTGTTCTTCAACTGATGGAGAATAAATAAGTTTGGAGTACTTTGATTGTATCTCAATTAGTTTATGAATCATAATAATTTAAAGGATGACAAACCAGGTGAAAATTATGAAATTGCAGGGAGCGGATATTTCGAACTTCAAAAACGAATATAAAAATAATGCATTTCAGAAAAAAAATTTCACGGCTGTTTCTGTTAGAGCAAGGAGTATTAGAAAAAAAATATGAGGTTAAATTTTAGTTATTTATAACAAATTTTTTGTCAAAAAAACAATGGAAATTTGAATAAAACAAAAATTTTTTATTCCATATTGAACAGGAAAAGGAATAATGTTTGAAAAAGAAAAAGATTCCTCGATATTAATTATAAGTGAAAGCACATGATTGTTACTTAACAAATGCGTTTTTAAGCAGTAGAAACATTTTTTTAAGGAACGATTTTTCTTTTAAAAATCATCCGAACTATCAAAGATTCTAATTATTTTTAAACAATAAGAGATAACATTCGGGAAATATCATTTTCATGAGCCTTCAGATAACGAAAAAACGGATCATTAATAGTATTTGGAAAAAAATTTGAATTTCGATCATCAATCCAAGTTTTTAATTTTGCAACAACGAGCATTATCAATGAAAGACTGAAACATGAACATTTTTGAATTTTTCCAACGGGGATCTATTCTGAAGCCTTTCAAGAATAGTCCCATGGGAGAAAAAAAATCTCAAATCCATAGTCTAACAATTTAAGTAACAAAAAATTATTCATCAACTATTGCTTAATTCATTGGAAAATTGGGATAAAAATTTTTTTCCGCCTGATTATTGTCCATTCACTTATCTAGTGATCCCCTGAATTTTTTCATTCCTTAAATGCCATATTTAATATGTTTTAATCATTTTTGTTTATCAGGTGTCCGAAGTAAGCGTAGCTTGAACAAGCCGGAGCACCCGTTTTCGGCCGCATTATCGCCCCTCTGGGAAAATTATTAATATTAATCTTACAATTCCAGGATTCGAGAATGTTTTTAGGAAATTTTCTCTTCTTTTCGAATCTTTTTTTAGATTTGGGAAATCTCAATTAGTTTTCGAGATATAGGCGAAAAACAAAACACCTTTTTTTTTTGGTTTATTGTTTATAACTATTGCAATTTTCGTTTCCGCCACTTGATTTTTCTTAAAAACTATCAATATGTCATTCCGAACGAATGATACCTCGCTCATATTTTTCCAACACTCTTAACAAAAGTTGACTAGAAAGGCATGTTGACTAGACTATTATAGGCGCATGATTGAATATACAGCATTATAATCTCGTGGATATTTTGCGTTGATTCGACATTTACAGCGTTAGAGTTCCTAAACTATAAATGTCACGGCAAAAAAATTCAGATGAAATTTATGAGAAATTTTATGTTCTACAAATTTGGTCGATACCATTTTTCATGTATCATCAACTGTTAACTATATGTTTAGCAATAACCATATTGCAAGAAGTTTGGAGCGCTATAGTCAAAAACTTATGCGTTATACAAGAAAAAATGTTTCAAATAAAAAAGACGACAAATATTATTATATGCAAAAATGATTTGAACTATTTTTGTCGGGCGATGCACGGTTCGCGAGATATTTGATAAAACGTGTTTTTCAAGGTGGCGGCTGAAGCTCGCGCCCGCCCCCTCTCCCCCCCCCCCCCCCCCGGGGCGTCACCCAGGATTTACATTCAGGGAACACCTCTCAACATATTCCAGAAAAATAATCTGTTCTGTAGAACATTGCAAAAAAGAAGTACCCGGCGCCTGACCTAGATTGAAAAGACAGAAAACGAATTAAATAAAAAAATGTGTATATTGATATGATGATAACATTATTGTCGGTAACAAAATTTCTGCGGATTATGCCTACTCGGGATACCACGTAAAAAAAAAAACGCGCCTCTACACTCTACTTCATAAGTGATGGGGAAAAGAGTTGAAAACTACTTGTTAAAGACATTATAATATTACCCATTAAAACGTTTATTACGATAATGATAAATAGCCCAGAGAAAAATATGCACAGTTGCAGCGCTAAAAAAAAGCAACAAATAAAAAAAATTCAGAAATCCAAGATATGCAAATTGTTTAAAAAAAAAAAGTTATAACAATAAAAAGAAAATTTGTCCCCAAAATTTTCTCTTTTTTTGTTGATCAATTTTTTATTTTTGGTTCTACGGCTAAAAGTTATGGAACCAAAGTTATAGGTAATTCAATTTTCAAAAAAAAAGTTTTCTTCACATTTTTTGTGCAATCAATAGTTCAAAAGATATAGTGAAAAAACTGTGTTCACTACTTTTTTAGTATGGCGGCCGGAGGAGAAGGGTTCAGACCCCACAATTTAGAGGTTAAGCTCTTCATGACACCCCCTAAACATCAGAAAAAAAAAAAAAATTGCGTCCTCACACAAATACAAGGTCCGATATAACATTTCAATGGACTAAATGTAGTTAGGTTAGCAGTAGGACAGCTTTAGCCAAGCATGATAGAGCGTATGTGTGAACAGAGATGTTGCTCAAAGGGAATGAGCAGCGAAGAGGGAAGCAAGAAAGTATATGTCGTTCACAAGCAGTTTCAGACGATTGCAGAATTTTTCTCTCCGAATTTTATATATGCCCAATATAAGCCAAAAGATTCCACGTAAATTTAGTGTTATTTCACTTTCTTGCAGTTATTTTTTTGACTTTGTTCTCATTTAAAATTGGGCAGTGCACATTCTAATTATCGTGGCGTAGGGAAAGAAGAGTTAGGATTTGCCTAACAAAATTGAAAAGTCAAATAATTCATATCGGTATCTTTCTGATTGATTAGAGTTTTTAGAATGTCATCATTCAAAGAAGTAATCTACCCGTATTTATCCAGATTATTGTCAAAACTAAGGCTGGTTAGGATGGATTTATTCTACCATTTCTCATTTGCTGATTTTATTTATTCATCATCCGTTGTGATTTCCTTGTGGAGAGCCGGAATCGTTCCATCTACAGCGATTATAGCTATTTTGATAAGGAATGAAATTCATAACTCAATACCGGAGAGAATTATCTCATGTGTAATGATCGCGACAGAATATGGTGGCACCAAGTTATAAATATGTTATCATGGGAACATCATTTTTCGCCTTTCTCACGATTCTAACTGTTTGACTATATCAATAATATCCTGAGCAAACACGAAAACTTGTGAACTTCTTTATTTCGATAAGCACGATTTTATGACCCCATAATGTGAAGATAAGTATAGAAAATTCCAAATATATTACGAAATTGTTCCGTCACGATTCCTATCAGAAATCAGATAAGATAATTCCGACGTTGGAATTCACTCTCTCTCGATATCTAACTATTCTCCAGACAATGTTATTATCTGAATCTCTTCATTTGTCGTCGTTGGACGAATATCAGAGTAATAAACAAATACTTCCATCTTATTTCACAGAATATGGTTCGATCGAGATCGCAAAAAATTTCTTCCGTGAATCGATCGTTATGTATGTTTTAATGTATAGAATCATTGTGTTTCATCATGTGTAGTATACTATGTTATGTCGCGTAAGTAGATAAGAATGACTGTTGTATCTATCTATACACATTCAAACGTATATGTCTATATAGGTTGATGTAGATGTGTGTTCGTGATCCGACACAAGGTTCTACTATTAATAGCGTTTAGCTCACTAGTGTCATTATCATTTTCTGACACTAAGTAGTGGGAAGAACATATTGAATTTTCGATCACGGCACATAAGGCTCTTTTGCACATGTTTATGTACAATGACGTTTTTGAAACTTACGTGAAATGTGTAAATGTTATTTTGTTATCATCACGGATGTCGATGCATCACATGTTACTGTTTGCTGAGAAATTAATTTCATATAGGTGGTGGGATTGCACCCGTTATTCTCTATTATCATAATCTCTGTTGGTGTACACGCGGATGTGTTTTGAAATCACGACACGAAATGAACAGATGTTTCCTTCCTCAACGATTCATCATTAATTCCGTTGAAAAGCTACAATCTGTGACCATAAATACTTATGGAATGAAAGTCGCAGTGATCAACAAAATTAAATTGAAAGAATTTGCAGTCACCTTTTACAAGATCCATCACAGTTTTCCTTTCTTATAAACAACAGATTAATTGTTCCGCCAGAGATCACACATGTGCCACTTGGCAGTGCACGGGCAACAGGAATTCAACTTAATGATTGAACGATTCCAATTTCTACTGGGAGTTACGTCGATACGTTGTGGTGTGTTGGCACACGTTCACACGAATGGATGGAACCTACACTTACACGGTTAGTGTAGGACCGATAGAAAGAAGTAAAAATGATTGAAAATCAGAAGAAAAAACATATTGTTAGTAGAGATGCGAGTATCGTTTGACAATGTGTACCCTTCACGCATCAATTTTCTGCGTTCATGTGTAAAGTCAGCATCGTAGATATACACATGACAAGCGTAAAAAGAAGTAAAAGCGAGATATCATCAAGGCCGGCGACGGCGCATGCGCAGTTCCTTCCCACGGGATAGTCACAGTGAGGTGTCTTTCTAAGCTTGGCACATAGCACTGGCTGTAAACCATACACGCATACTTAAACATGTACCCATGAACATAAAATGGTGCATTGGTTGATGACGTAGCCGAGAACGTTGAAAAACCGTACCATTAAAATATGGAGGGGCGTCCCAACCAAGAGCGAAAGAATACACCTCACCACATTTTCGGGGCTCATGAAGACGCCCAGTATACTTTTTGGTCAAAACTAAACGTTACATCACATAATATTGTGCAATATAATCTTCTTCTAAAGCAGAAAAGGTATGAACTTTTATATAATTCCACCTCATCAACGGCATAATCTACGCCAAAAACTACAATCATACATCGTGGGATGATAATGGATACATTTTTTAGATCTTATTGTAAGCTAATGTTAGTCAACGATCATATATCAACAGCTGATAACATTCGAAAGTGTTTCAAGAAGTTATTCTAGAATAGACACACTAGAAGATGTATTGACATTAGTAGATGTGAGTCCCTGACAGATACAACAAAGAGCTGTTCTCTAATCAGTCGTACTGTTGATTGATATTGAGAGTCCAAACAAAAACTTTTGGGATCCAATAATCATACTATTTTTCTTGTCCTCAAACATTGGTTTACAATAGAGGTAGTAAGGAAAATAGGCGCGAAAACTCAGATTCACCGCTATTTCTAACGCAGGCAGATTGAAAAAACTGATAACATAACTTCATTTTCTCTCTTGTAGAAAGAATGTCATAATTCTCCACACATTTTTCTTCGATGCACCCATTACACGACAGTTATAGCGAATTACTAAGTTTACATGCGTAGAAAAACGAAAATTGGTGGGAACTACCTACTTTTTCTATCTAGTCACATCAACCGTATCGGTCACTCGGATAAAATAATTGTATTCGAGAAGATTCAGAAGCTTCTTGACCAGCTGTGATCCTCGCCTTCACAAATGTCTCATAATACGCGCATTTGAAAATGAATTCGCTCAAATTTAGTAGCATACTTTTCTCCCAAATCCAATCGAATATCAATCATGCCTTCCAATGAATAAAATAATTGGAATCATCCTAAAAAAATTAGGTGCGTGAGTTTTTTTTTTAACTATTTGGGCGAATGATATTTTCCCAGTTCCAAAACGTAATATTGAAGCACTTAGAGACAAAAATCAATTAACGTAGCTATGTGACATTGAAGCTGGTTAATGGTTCAATGTTTACATCGTCAGATAAATATAGGCTGAAATTCCAGCAATACTGTTGGTGTTTCTTTTTTTTTTTCAATTTCCAATTGAATCGACAATATCAAGAACGTGTTATGAATTTAAATTATGCTTTCCGGTTGCATGAAGAAAACTGAATTATCCAAATGGAAAAAACAAAAGGCTCGTTCATCTCTGATAACACATCAAGGACTTTGAAACTCATAATTAGCTTAAATTTTTTTGCACGAAGTGTAAGAGACAGTCTGAATTCATTGGAAATATTTTCAGAACTCGCGAAAAGTTGGCCAATTTATGGAGCTATAGTTGAAGCTAAACGAATGGTTTCAGCGTTCCTCCATAAAACAAGCTATTTCGGGATTATCAGAAACATTTTTGCGCATTACCTTCAATTCTCCATTGCAAAACATTTCAAGGGTGGAAACTTGGGAAAAGCTTTTGGATCTTAATTGAAGTGATGACATCAACGTTATAGGAATATAGAAATTAGATGAAATGCATTAAGTCATTCTCACGTGCACATGTTTACAAATAATTTATCGTATATCATTGTTAATTTGTTCTACTACTTTCTTTTTACCATCAAACGGTACCGTCTTTCAGTCTTTCAAAATTCATTCCATGATCTCCGAAAAAGTACAATCAGACGAGTTAATAACTGAGTCTAATGTCATTATTTTCACCCAAAATTTCACGATTAAGAAATTTAAGTTCCCTGAATAACTGTTGCATTTGTGAACTCTTCGTACAAAATATGTTTTTTTATATTTTCATATTTATTTCAAATTTTGTTCTCGTAGAAGTGTGAAGAAACAAAACAATAATATTTTAGTCAACATATTACTGTCAATTAGAGCAGAATCAGTTTATGATTTTCATAAAAAATGCATAGATGAACTTGCGACGAAACGTTATTGCAGGATATAGAGACTTAGTTGATAGTCATGGCTCGAGAGATTCTCCAAAAAGCATACACATTCTTGTTAAAGGTTTTTTTTTCACGTGGAAATAAAGTTAACTGAACATCAAGAGATTTATTCGGAGAACCATACTCCTATCACCTCAAATCCTGACGGTGCTCAGTGGATCTCATCTGTCTATCTTCTGAAGACATGAACTTCACGCAATATCAAACAAAAACTTGATATTTAGCTATTGAAGTGTTATCTATCATTATACTCATATTACTTCCGGGATTTCTCATGACATGATCCTCCCAAAGAAACTATTTTCAATATCTTACGTACACTCAGTCTTATGGCTCTCGCCACTCACAAAACGTAATAAAATTTCTACTGACAATGAACTTTCTATAGAAACAATATATCGCCACTGAACATAAACATTTTGACGAAAACTATTGAGTGGAATTCTTTCTTATTCGTGCCCCCACCATGTTCACGATGCTTTAACTGACGAATATCCTGACTTGTGCGAAAATTTAGTCAACTCGTGTGTGCGTGAGCGGGAAGTTGAGACCATAGTGTGTATAATGCATAATTCGGTCTTTAGTATTTTCCGTATTCACTACTTGTTTTGTGGTAAATAGCGTAAAGGCGAGAGGGAGTAAATTCCACCACGATGAGTACGAAATAATAGAATGGATTCAGTAAGCGGGAAAACAAAACACTACAAAGAAGCTGCAAGGCGGACATTGTTGTTGGGTACGCGCTACAGTGTCGTTGCGATGTTTTTTCCCACATAATTATGTTGCCCAGGCTCGATGCCCAACAATCACTCACAGTGGTTGTCGTTAATGTTATCCCCCAAAAATCAAGCGCCACTCTTCTGTTTGGTCCACTCCATCTCTGCATACCTTCGCCATATCATTATCATTCAACATATCCTAGAGGACCATTGCTGTTCCGCAGCACTCTCTTGATAATATAATTCAAAAATAACGATTTTATATCATGTAACTGTAACCTAATTTAAGTTGAATACAGGAGATGAGAAATTATGGACATGATAGGGTAGTATTGATTTCACAATATTTCTTTCCAAATAATATTCGCTATGCGTCGACCCTACATACAATTTCTACCTTCATATATTCAAACGATTTTCCGCGCGATAGGGCTACATACAACTGACTATGACTGAAGACTGGCTCAGGTAAGTAGATTCTTACTCGCTCAACGGCTTGTTCTTACGCCTTGTTGATGGTTATGCAGAATGCCACATTCATAGGATATCGCCTGCGCTTACATTAAAATTGAACAATAGCGTCAGATGGTGGTAAGTTCATGCGCGATAACAGTACCCGTTGTCCGACATTTGTACCAGTTATGCTATCCAAGTCTAAATTGTTCTAATACATTTTTTTGACAATGAGCCTCGTGCCATTCGATAGTACCTTTATGAATTCAAATTCCGCAAACGCATTACAACAGCCCCTTCCTTCAAGGTCAGCTCATGGGATGGTAATATACAATGTATGTTCTACCAACCGTACGTATAAAGCTGAAGTTGCATGTGAAATGCATAGCAAGAACGAGGATTGATAATTATCTTCTAATTTGAAACGCATATGGAAGGTCAAGTTGAATGTTCACACCTAGCTTCCCTCCAACCCAACCAATTCAAGTGGATCAAAGCTCAACTGAAAAATCTCGTTCCAGCGAGTGTTTTTATACCAGAATGAATCACTTACCCCAATTAGAACCGGAGACATGTAGAAAAAAAGTTATAAAACATAAGAAATGTACAGGAGAAGATCGCGAGTACAACTTGGGAAGGGTGGAAGTTAGGTGAGATCCCATGCTCGAAGACGAATTTGTGCATCAATATCTTTCATTAAAAAAAAAAAAAAAAAAAGAATTGGACAAATCGGTTGGATAAAACGCCGGACAGATTCGTAATAGATTTCATAAATTTTTTTAGTATATAGGTGTTCTGATACAAAGTTGGCTGCGCCCTGAAAAAAGTACGAGCAAGTTTCACTTTCCAGCATTCCCAATCTATATGTGTGTAAACAAAAGAATAAAAAACTAAGGCACCCCAATCGAAAGGAATATCACTGGGAAATTTCCACGCATCTCATCTCTATGAACCCTATATACTCCTCGAAATTTCAGACCTTGATACTCCGAAAATCAGAGTTCTACCAGAATTGTAGTTATTGAAAATTCAGGAAATTAAGGTAATAATGCAATGGGAAAGCACTAGATGGACGTTTCAGTGTTAGTTATGAATATTTTACATCGAAATCCCAACAAAAGAACTTTAAAGAAGTGCTGTCTCTCATATATATACCTTCAGTAACGGAGGTTAGAGCAGGGCTAGTTGAACATAGAAGTAAGTTGGGTGAATGCAATGTTTTACAAACTAAGCATCACATGGCACTGTCCTGAATGTTGCAAAGAGAGGTCCGCTGGATAATAGCGCATCGCGTGACCGCTAATTGCTTTAATCTAGATACGTCTGTTTTGAGCTTGTTGGACAGGAAGTGTTATGAACTGGACTATATATTTTCACTGGAGAAAGTCAAATTCGGGCTTCAAATTTCATGTGCGGATACGAGCATATAAGAGGGAAAATAGCGTATTATAACAGATTGAGGCCAGTTGGGCAGGCCTTACTGTACACCCCACTAAGCATTCTTGCCAGAAAAAAAAAAGATTTTTGAAGTATGAATTAAGTCTGGAGATTTGAATTATTTTCATATCACAATTGGGACCATTCCTCTGAAAGCTGCTTGTTTCCCATTTATACGCATCTTACCTCGCCTATTGGTCAAGATCAGCCACTTGGACTCTTCTCGCTTTCACAATAATGATTTCTCAACCACGCCTGATAGAGCTCTCCGCCAGCCGTCTCTGGAAGAAGATCAAGTTACGGGTACGATGACATGAGTATCGACTGAGTCAGGCGCACTCTTTGAATGTTATGACTTATAACAGATCAAGTAAACAATTACTCAACTGGGCCCACCGTCCTCCTATTTTATTGATTCCACATTGGATTCTATAACGGATTAACTCCATTAGCAGTTTGTATCTTTTCACCTGGACCCAAGGCTTGTCTAGCTGACAAAGTCAAACATCACTTCACCACGTTCAGCATCGAAATCATGAATTCACACACACTCGATTCTCTTCATTCACTATTAATCACACATATAACGCCCTCAATAACCACGATTCGACTAAAACTCAATTTCATGCAAACAAACATCACGCATGATAAACCACTCAACTATATTGATAATGATAACACAGTTTCAGTCGCACCGAGAAACGTTTGTGTCCAACAAAAAAATTCGTTTTCATCCATTCACGAAACCGTACACGGAAAAAAAAATTTAGCTCGCAGAGCTATACTGTACAGCTACGAGAGCTGTACGCGCTTCATAGTCTATCATATAATTACTGCAGCTGTATTTTAGTCAGCTCTCTTAGCTGAACGTTAGTCTGCTCTCAGAGCTGAACGTTAGTCTGCTCTCAGAGCTGTACAGGATTGTTCTGAGAGCTATACGGGATTGCTATGAGGGCTATACATTGCGCAGTAGTCTCGCATGTTGACATATTCTATAACCTTTACAATTGACGAGTTTATTCATCTTGTTAATTATTAATCATCAATAAAAAATTAGATTAAATTTCGTGTCTATAATTGGAATATGGCTTTTTATCTGATAAATTAATATTCCAATAGTCAATTATTAGAATAATAATTCTAATAATTCAAACGGTGAAAGTTTTTAGTAAAAAATATTAATCACGTAAGCAAATTTGGTATAGCTCTGAGGACAATCCCGTGTAGCTCTGACAGCTAAATATCATACAGCTCTCAGAGCTGATTAAAAAACAGTTACAGTAGCTATATGGTATTGTTACTATAAGAGAACGTTTAGTTACTGGAACTGTTTACGAGTAACTATTTAATATACAGTTCCAGTAGCTATATTTTTTTCTTCGTGTAGTCTTAGTCCATTGATCTAATTTTTTGCTACGACGAAGAATCAGTGTTCTTATAGTGGGCATATGAAAAAATGCGGCAAATAATTATGGATACCTAACCTCCGTTGTAACACCTCCAATTATAAGAGGTCGAAATCCATTATTCCAATGTATGATGGCATGCAAAAATCAAATTCCTACATTATTTATTATTGCACGACATTTCTTTCCTTTTACATAAAATCTGCAACGAAACAAAAAATAGAAATTTGGGGCCTAAACCATGTGCCTGATTGGTATTCATACCGATGTATTCAGCTTTTATTATATAATAAAATCAACAAAAATATAGATAATTCGTGGATCAAAATTTAATGGTTTTCCGAATAGGATGAACTTGGACGTACCTGATAACTTTGAAAATTGGCGATATTGTAAGTGCATCCTCGTGAAATTTCGACATCGAAACATGATTCAGCTAAAGATGATAGTCACACTAGTGATAACTTTGCCAATCACGAATGAAAACCAATGTCGACAGATGATACACTCGGTTCACCAAAAAATTCTGTGATACCATCACATAGCTCAGCTTTGAAAATATTTGTTGCTTTCATGAATAAGTTCCAAAATAAAGCGAATGTAGAAGCCAAGATCAATTTCATCATATATTTCAAGATATTCTCAAGTTTTTGATGACATAGTGTGATGCCATTTCGATGAGATTCAGTAAACACTGAACTTGTACCATGTTCGGGGATTTTTGTGGGCACGTAGAGGTTACTCACGATTTTCTGCTGACACGTGGTTGTTTGGACCATGCCATATTGAAATGTTACAGGTGTGCCCATCTCTTTTGCGCAAACAACACTTTATCGACCATACTCTCCAAAGACGCTTTTTCTCTACTGCACTCAAATCGGTCTGGCTGCCAATTAAACAACCGGATTTCTGCGTGGCATATTAATTTTATCTCTTTTGATAGTTA
Source organism: Meteorus cinctellus (assembly GCA_030523045.1). Taxonomy (NCBI): domain Eukaryota; kingdom Metazoa; phylum Arthropoda; class Insecta; order Hymenoptera; family Braconidae; genus Meteorus; species Meteorus cinctellus. The sequence continues at coordinate 18,306 of JAPYZF010000939.1, forward strand.
GACTTCATCATATACAAATTTGAGGAACACCGCTAATCCTTTGAAAAGCATGTTCTTCAAATTACAAAATAATCGTTGGCACAGTGTTATAAACGATGGAAGTGCTTAGTAATAATAAATTTCTTGGTTGGAAGTTGATGAAACCCAATGGAAACAAAACAAGTAGGGTTGTATTCGCTCGCTGCACTCGCTCGTGTGTGGGGTTATTCTTGATCGCTCGCTACGCTCGCTCACACGTAGGGTGCCCATATCTGGTAGCAACTATGGAGCTTCTTAATGGTGCTTAATTGGAAAATCGATTTTTCATATTTAACACCAACAGATATCACATTCATAACTCCCCGATGTTACTTGCTATCTTCGCTCGTCAAGTCCCGCACAAATTTCAATATTCCCGTTTAAATGCCATTTTCAGATATGTTTTATGAAAAAAACTAAAAAACTAATCGACCGATTCGAACCAAAATCTAATCAGCGTCAAATTATAGTCCAGTCGGCTTGCAAAAACATGGCTGCTTATTTCCACTTCAAATTGCAGATGGTCCTACAAAATTGCTTCTTTTGTTCAAAATGTGAGAAATGAGTTAGTTTGGAAAGTTTCAAAATAATCAAACCGGAGTTTTTTGTTGTTCAAAAGATATCACTTTTGCAACTAACTTTACATTAAAATATCTCGGAAACTATTGAAAAGTAGTCGAGACATATTGCGCATGAAATGTAGAGAAAAGATCAACGAACACAATCAGCTAAACCCGATGTGCAGGCTGACTGGACTATTACGTCAAGCCCTGTCGATGATGTTATAGACCATAAAAACGGCGTTATTAGTTCGGGCGTAATCATACGACAAAAATCACACGCACGTATACATACATACATACATACATACAT
>JAPYZF010000940.1:0-10888 GCA_030523045.1 Meteorus cinctellus
AATTAAACCTAAAAAAATAGCCTACATAAAACAATCACCAGATACCAAAACAACGAATAAATTCTATTATTTGGCGGTAGCACCAGAAACAAATGTGAAATGTGTCTATAATATTAAAGTAATATGTGGTGTCTGTGTAAAGTGGGAAAAATATAAAAACAAAAGAAAAGTGACACAGTGTTATAACTGCCAAAAATTCGGACATGGCTCATCAAACTGCCACAATAAACCAAGATGTGTAAAGTGTATAGGACAACACCTTACCAAGAAATGTACTAAAACAAGCATTGATGAACCTAAATGTGTGAACTGCCAAGGGGAACATCCAGCTAACTATTCAAAATGCTCTACCTATTTGAAACATATTGAAAACATGGAACAAAGAAGAGCAAACCCAAATACTATCAACCAAATCAAGAAAGCAGCATGGCAAGCTCCACCACAGGACAACATTAAAAATTATCCCCCTCTGAGAGGAAAAAACGAGAACGATGATGATAGCAGAACAGCAAATACAATAAACCCATGGACCAAAAACAACAACAGCAACGAAACAAATACAAGTAACATAGATAAGTTAAATAACATTAATGAACTATTTTTAGAACATAAATTAAAAATAGCACATTGGAATGCTAATGGTATTACTAATAAATGGACAGAATTAAAACATTTCATAAAATCAAATCACATAGACATAATGACAATAAACGAAACTAAAGCATCTGAAAGATTCAAATTTAAAATTAATGGATATAATATTTATCGAAAGGACAGAGCAGGGAAAAATCTTGGAGGAGGACTGATGATAATTATAAATAAAAAAATCAAACACTACCTCCTTAACTTAAACAAAGAACTAGAGACTATCGAAGTACTAGGAGTTACATTAGAAAAAAACCTTACCATTTTCTCAACTTATGCCAGGCCAACAATTAATCAACAAATTAACAATATAAATGAAAAAGAAATTGGATATGTAATGAATAGCGCATCAAAAACTCTTATCATAGGTGATTTTAACGCCAAACATAAGTACTGGAATTGTAAATCAATAAACACAAATGGACGAATACTATATACATTATGTAATAACAATAACTACAGAATATTAGCACCAGATAGATACACACTCTATTCAACGAATCATGGACAGGCTAGCATAGTAGACTTTGCTATTTCAAACAACTTTAGTTATGCATACACCATTGAAACAGTTAATGAATTAGATTCGGACTACCTACCTGTAATAATGGAAATATTCACTAGATACCTGAGGCACGAAAAAACCAAATTCATCAACTATGAAAAAGCAGACTGGAAAACTTTTAGACATGAAATCAATAATAACCTACTTATTAATAATAAAGCAACAATGACAGAAGACATTGACGCAATAGTAGAAAACTTGACAACTATAATAACAAATGCAAAAATGAAAGCGATATCCATTAAGACAATCAATAACGAAAAAACTGAAATTCCCAGACACATACTACAAAATATCAAATTAAGAAACGCACTCAGACGAATGTATCAAAAAACTAGAAAGGAAGAATACAGACAACAAAAAAATATACTAACCAATAAAATCAAAAGCGATTTAATACAATACAATAATGATAAATGGAACCAAAAACTTGCAAAACTAAAAGTTAAAAATAACTCACTATGGAAGATAGCTAAAGCATTCACAAAAAAACAGGATAATAGCATACCAACGTTGCATGATCCCAACGGATTAGTTTTTACGGACGTAGACAAAGCAAATGTGCTAGCAGAAACTTTTGAAAGAGTGCACCATTTAACAGAAGATTTCGGTGATGAGTACACAGAAGAACTCGCAAACAGAATATATTCAGAAATAGATAACATGCCGACTCCTTGGAAAGACGAATATAGAACTACACCGAAAGAAATAACAATAGCAATCAGAAAATTGAAACCAAAAAAAGCATCAGGACACGATAATATACAAAATATCATTTTGAAAAATCTACCCAAAAAAGCAATAGTACAAATCATGTACATCTACAATATGTGCATGAAAAAATCATACTTCCCAGCGAAATGGAAAATAGCCAACATACCAGAATTCCCAAAACCCAAAAAAGATAAACTATTCCCACAAAACTACCGACCAATCAGTCTGTTACCCACTATAGGGAAATTATTTGAAATCATAATACTAAACAGAATTAAAAAAGCAGAGCCATTAATAAAAATTTAATAGAAGAACAGTTCTGACTCAGGGAAAAACGAAGCACAATCCAACATTTAGCTAGAATTACAGACTACATAACAACGAATTTCAACAAAAATAAATCCACGGCCATGGTTCTGTTAGATATTGCGAAAGCATTCGATACGGTATAGCATAAGGGACTCATACTCAAATTAGTAATACTCAACATTCCTACTTATATAATTAAACTCACACAAAATTACCTTCGAAACAGAACGTTTAAAGCATTAATTAACAATGTAAAATCAAACGAACAAAAAATCCTCGCAGGAGTTCCACAACGATCAATCTTAGGTCCACAACTTTTCTCATATTATGTAAATGATATCCCAATAGACAAAAACACCGAAACAGCTCTTTTTGCCGATGATACGGCCATATATAAAGCCTCATGGAACAAGAGGAATGCCCTCAATCAAATACAAAATACACTGGATAACTTCCTAGAATTTTTTCAGAAATGGAAAATTAAAATAAACCCAACCAAAACCGAAAGTATTATCTTCTCACAAAGGAGTGTCAAAACTAAAAAAGGAGAGAATGATCTCAGCATTAATATCAACAACAACATAGTAACACCGGGAAAACATGTTAAATATTTAGGAATGACACTTGACAATAAATTAAATCACAATAGACACAATAGGCATTAATATAAAACAAAACACTTAGAATGATAGCTAACCCTGATCCTAACAAAAGTAATAAAAACATAAGAAATGACTTAGGAATAACAGACATTGAAAAAGATATTTATAAATTCACCGAAAAATTTTATGACGTTAATATTAAACAGCACAAATTTTTAAGAAATATAGGAATATATGAAGGAAATAATGCTCGTTCTAAATGTAAATTCAAACTCCCACACAGCTTGTTATGGGAAACCAAAAACTGTTAATTTATTCTCTATACCAATATTTTATAAAAGCGTTAATAATCGTTTTTTCTATTTTGTATTCAAAGTTTATTAGTAAGTAAGTAAATGAGAGCTCTAATGGGATTTTTTCAAATACTTTTGCCCAAACGAACAACAAAACTATCAATTAAATAACAAAACAAAAATTATGAAATAACAATAAAAATTAACTGGTAAAGTTACCTGCGTGTAACTAGGAACGGCAAAAATATAAGCACAATAATGTAAAACATATGTAAAATACTTAACAAAACACAAATAACGAACTTTTTCAATCAATCAATCAAAATTAATTCATACTTGACATCACTGCCGATCAGTTCACTTCATCTCAGTGAAATATCCTGATAGCCCAAATCAACATAACAAAGGATTTGTATTTATCGATATTATTTTTATTCTCGAATTGTCATAATAATTTCAATTAGCTATGGTGTATTCTAGCAAATGGATTTTCAGCAAGGAACGATTGGCTGATTCGCCTAGCCGAAAGGCCAAAATCGATCCGGAGACTGAAATCCGCTATACGCAAGAGGCGGCTTCGTTGATACAGTCTTTCGGGGTGATGTTGAAATTACCCCAGCCGTGTATCAATACAGCGATTGTGTTCATGCATCGTTTTTATATTTTCCATTTTTTCACAGAATTTCATCGATATCCACTGTCGGCAACGATGATATGGCTATCATCGAAACTAGAAGAGCAACCACGATCTCTTGAATGTGTGATCAGGGTCGCTTTCCCACATCTGCTTAATCCAGTGGAGCCACAACTCACACCGAATTCCGAAGTGAGTTCGAATTACAAATATTCATTATTTCATGTCTGTAATATATGAATTCATAAGAACTTTTCATGAATAATTGACTGTTTCATTTTTGTTCAGATGTACGCCAAACTTGTAAGAGAAATCGCAATGATGGAGTCGGTCGTGCTTCCAACCCTGGGATTTGATTTCACGGTGGATCATCCACATGGACATATACGTAATTTTTGCAAATTAGCAGAAGGTAATTTTTTTTTCTCTGGAACATTCAAATTTTTAAGTTTATGAATTGAGCCAATAATAAATAATTTATGTATGTGAATTTCATGTCTCATCTGAAATTTTTTTCTTCTGACATCGAATGTTGGGCTTTGATAACCGCTGAAAACAAGTATTGGGGGAGAATAATTTTATGAAACGTGTTTATCAAAAAAAATGCTTGCTGTTGATTTGTCAATATGGTTTCTGAGTACTTGTACGTTTATGAGAGATGTGATCGGTCTCGTTTAAAACGAGCGATAGCATCAAATATGAAAGTACAAGAAACTCGTGGAACCCCAGACTCAGGCTATGAGTCTCCGAAATTACGTTGCGATAGCCATTCATATTCTCCGAGAAAAAAAATGGCTCTGGTAAGACTATTTGGTAAAAAAAAAAATGGCGGTACTTAAGAATAATAGGAATGAAGATAGATTATTCAAATTAGATTATGAACATTCTTTGCATCATTAATAAGGATTTTTTTTTTTCAGCACAGCACATAGATTTAATTTATATAAGAAACTTTTATACGTGTTAGGGAAAATAAATATTGTACATTTGAATAAGACCTTCTGTCTATTCAATCTTGTGGGGCTGGATCCACTGGCACTTCCTCGCAGTCAGCCCTGAGTAACGCCAAGACCAGTGTGGATTAAATCGAAAAAAATTTCTTTGTCTTCTATCAAACATTTGTTTATTGTGATGATGAAACTAAATTGAAAGTATGCGTTGAAATTGTCCATCAGTCAAAGAGTTCCAAATGGTTTCAACATGGGACTATGCGAATCCCGTTTGTGATGGACACAAATTGGAAAGAAATCGTCTCAACGCAGAAAAAGTATAAGAATCGAACTGTTGGTTCAATAGGAATAGACAGTGAATGCATTCTGCTCATGGCAACTGATTATTTACTTTAGCATCAAATGATGACGTGTTTTGGGAACACGAGGAATAGTCAGTGAACAGAATATGCCAACAGCGAGTGAATATTCACGCGCACATTGCATAAATATGTAGGGGAAAAACAAGTGGAGTAGGTGGTAAACTTTTTCTGTCAACGACGGCCAAATTGGAATTATTTCGGACTGCAGACATTGATGACCACCTCAAATAGAAAAGGGTTGAGCACATTTTATTATAAACTTGAATCCCGAATGAACAAGAAGTTTTAATTCCGTTTTAGAAACAATTAATGGACATGAACCAAATCGCCAATCATCCGTTCATTTATTAAGCACCATTCTTCTCTACTAATCCTCTTTCTAGAGCATCCAAGGATAACATCAAACAATTGATCATAATCTTTAGCCGATCACACTGATGGATTGATTAGGTAGTGTGATTGATGTATTAAGTGGTGCGAATTGTCCAAATTTATGTTCAACTTCTTTGTATGTAATTTGAAAGGGAATAAATTGTGGTAACCCATCTGCATCGCCCACAAAATCAAACCAGCTCTTAGCTGAGCATTCTAGTGCGCTACCACCACACAAAAAATCGAGCGCCAATTTATCAGTACCCGGTATAGTCACACTTTTACACGAATCATAAATCCCTTCAATATATTCTCTGGCAATGAATAAATCAATTCGAGTAAAGTATGCTGTGGAATTTAATTCATTTACTATAATTCATTTCAATTCATTTATTATATAGAACTTTTGCGAATGTCTCAACCGTTGACTCATCAACGAGAACCTTTCCTATCTTTTGCGCTATTTTATCTTCTTCTGAGAATTATCATTTTACTATTTAAGAACATTTACGGAGCCAAGAATTATAATTACGGAAATAATAAAACAAACAATTAAAATATCGGCGAGCGACGGCAGCGAGCGATCGCGCCTAGAGACTAAGCGCTCGGCCTATATAGATATAGTAACGCGTGCTATCTTTCCGTCTATTGTAACATCGAGAAATTGTACAAATATTCATTTAATAATTAATCTGGCTAGTGGTCAGGTTGAATAAACCGTCTACCTACCACATACGAGAATTGTTCAATATATTTTTCCCTTCAATTATTTAAATTATTGCAGTATCAAAGAGTTCAAGGACCCAGGCACTTGACTCGACTTCGTTTTCATTATCGTAGCCTGGGTGGCATCCCTAGCGCCTTTTTGCGCTTCAATATTATTTATTCAAACAATCATAACGATTCTCAAAGCCCCTAGAAAAGCGATATTGAGAATAACGACTATTCAATAATTAATTAACAATATTCAAATATTGTCGCCCGTTATAAATGACATCCCTGGTGGGGATGAGAAGTTGAGACATTCCACAGCGGATTATTTTTTTTTTTTTTTGCGTGCGTACAAATTCCGATCGAACGAAGACTTTCATATTATACATTCGGCTCTCTAAATATTGAATTAAATTGTGTATGTTGAGTGAATGAAATATTACTTCAAATTATATTGAAATATTTTCGAGTATTGTTGAATCTATTGTTTCTATTGTTCAAGTTGAACAAATTCCGATGGAATAATATATCCAAAATTATACGGAGCGGAATAAATACGGACAATACGTAGTAACACATAGTCAACGCATCAATAATTTTTTTTTTTATAACTTCTCGAGTTCGAAGAAATTCTTCGAGTTCATCGACGATCGAACATTCCAGAGTGGATTAAATTCAAATTATAATACATGATTAATTGTTTCGGTTTCAAACATTCAATTCATTAAATTCAGTTGAAATCATTTTTCGATTTATTTATTCAATTGAAACTATTCGGCGATTTTTCGATTTATTTCATTGAGTTGGAATTATTTCGCGATTGTACGAATTATTTTATTCAATTGAATTGTTTTTCTCATTTTTAATTTTTCAAATTGATTGAATTGGAATAATAATTATTCCCTTTTTCCGATTTATTACATTAAATTAAAAATTATTTAGCGTTTCAACTTTTCGATTGAAATTATTTTGCAACTTCTTGATTTGTTCATTCGACTGAAATTATTTTGTGATTTTTCGATTTATTTATTCAGATGAAATTGTTTTGCGATTTTCCTATTTATTGTTTCAATTAAAATTATCTTACGTATAAAATTTTCAATATTCAATTGAATTGTTTTCCATTTCAAATTTTTCAAATTAAAAAATTCGAACAATAATCATTTTTCCTTTTGCGATCTATTATAATCAATCTGAGATCTCGAATTTTTCAATTTGTTGTAGTTGATCAATAATTTTTGCGTTTTTCCATTTTACAAGACATTGAATTATATTAATTGACAATTATTGTTGCGTAGCGAATTTAAAATTACGTTTGATAAAAAATCATCGTGCGTTGAATTTCCGATTTATTGGATAATATCTGTTGCGAACAACATAAATCTATTTCCGTCGAATTCTTGAATTTTGAAACAAATACACGATTGTAATTGAATTCGTCGATTTTTGGATTTCGTTTCATCGAAATACGCCAATTTGTCTTTATTGAGTAACAGATTTGTACCAAAATTAGACGGCGAATAAGCGAAAAAAGGATTTATTTGTTTTGAGCGAAATCCTTGTATGTTGTGTGTGTGAGAAAAGAGAGTCGAGTGGCCGATAAAATTAACTAAATTGACGAAGAAATGTCATATATCATTCAAACATTAATTTGTTATTTGGAATTGAAACACAAGAATTAATGATTGTTGGGATTTAGACGAGTTAGAATCTGTTTCACTCTAGTAATTTTTTCTTTATCCGGAAAACGGATCGTAAAAATAATTAACTCGACTATTTTTTGCAATAATCATTAAGATAATTAAAAAAACGCTTATTTCTGTGGTGTTTGTTGGTGTTCGGGGTAGCCTGTTTGGACTTATTAGCAATTTTAAAGACTCGCTCCAAATTTGTCATTTTTGTTGTTTTGTGTACTAATCAATTATTTTTTGCAGTTGTCAGATAACAGAATTGGTAGTAAGTAGTGCATGAGAATTGATAACACAACTCTCATCGCATTCATACGGAATCAAAAGAAATATCAAGTACGGAAACTGATTGTTCAAAGAAAAATCGATTGAATTATTAATTATTGAGAAGATTCTATTAAATCAGACGAATTGCAGTCTTGATTGGTTGGGAATTTGGTTGAAAACTCTTTTTGATCGTTTTTTTTTATGAGATTCGTGGAATTGTACGAAACAGCATTGTTGTTTTACGGAACTTTGAACACATAATCTTACGGAATTTGGAGTGCACAATTTTTTTGGAATTTTCGGGCAATTAATACAGAGATAGATCTCCAAAAATACTTAGCGTGCACTTAACAGGCGAAGAAATAATTAGATCAGAAGTCAAATTAGAGGAATTTATAGTTATTACAATGGCTGAATCGTTAGAGAGAATTGAGGCGGGAAAGGCAGTCGCGGAGGAGCGAAAAAAATTCGTGCAGGGTTTGGTTGAGAGCATAGGCCAAATGGAACCTGGCGAGATTATTGATACCGCTCGCGAACTAGAAATGAATACCCGGGGAAACCTCGATACTGTATCTGACAGGATTGTCAGATACTATACGAAAAGCTGATTTGGAATCGGTTCCACGGAATGGACGGCGTTGGACGAGGCGATTCCTTGTAGTCGTGCCATTCTGGGGGAGCCAAACAGAACTATTATTCGTGCGCCCCAACAGCGACATTCGAGTTCGCTGTTGGAAAATATTAGTGGGATCGGGCCAATTGATTTAGAATTCACGCCGAATCCTACTACACGATTGTTTCGAACTGGTCAGACAGATGGACCATTCGCAGATCCTCTATCCATGACTATAGAGAGGTATTATGCGGAAAAGAATGACGGGTCGATTTTGCAAATGGTGCAAACGGCCGCACGGGGAGCAAATGGCTCTCATATAAATAGTTCTTTGAGATTTACGGCTCCGGTAATTAATGCGGAAGGGTTGACGAATGACCCACCTACGGAATGTAACAAAAATACGGAAAGATGTAACAAAAAAATAAACGAGAATAGGGAACCTGTAGAGGCATTGAGGAAACCAAATCGCGAATTAGAAAAAGAATTAGCTAGACAAGAATCAGAGGATTTACAGCTGATTGAAGAAGCGAAAAAAATTACTGAGAAAAGGCAGGAAGTTATTAGGAAACGACAGGAGATGCTAAGAATAGAGGAAGAACGAGTTCGAATTCAGGAAATCAAAGCTCGAAAAGAATTCTCTAAGAATTTAGAAACACACGAGCAAGATGCTCGCCGACTTGCTAGAGCAATGAACGCCAAATTAACATTAGAGGCACAAATTACGGAACAAAAAGCGAAAATAGAACGGGAAAACGAAAAATACGCAAATTTGAAACGAAGTTATGATCTCGCTGAAGATGTTAGGGAAGAGATAGAGTTGGTAAATAGTCGTGAGGCTAAAAATCCTTCAATTAATAGAAAAACACATTTTGACCGTCCCATCCCTCGTCCCTGTAATTCACAAAACCCCAATATTACCCCTATTCCACAACACCCAACGACATCCCAACCTCATGAAAATCTATCTGAACCTCACCCTGATGCTACTTATTCTATTCCTCAACCTCATTTTTCACAGATTCCCTACAGTTCCTCTACTCCATACCACAGCGGAAGAAAAGGTGTTACCTTTGCTGTAAATGATACTTCAAATCCCTTCAAATCATCCTCTGGTAGTCAGAATATGTTGAAGTTAATGGCTACTGACGGAGTCAAAAGAGCATGTAAATACCTAGCGCAAATGAAAATAAAATTTGGAGGGTTGAGTAGCGAGGATGCCGACGAATTTTTGAGCTCTTTAAGCGAAGTAATCTTGTTAAATGGCGTAACGGAACAAGAAATGCTTGCGGTTTTGCATGTTGCATTAGAGGGTACAGCCAAGCAATGGTACCGAGCCGTGCAAGATCGTATACGGACCTATGATGATTTCCTAATAGAATTTCAGAGGAGGTATTCGGTTTCAGACAGACAGTTTCAATTAAAAGATGAAGTAAGAGATAGGAAACAAATGCCTGCAAAATAGCGCGTGCGCGTTTAATATGTACAATCAGAAGAGGGGGCAGGATACAAACATCTTTGCGGTCAATGACCAATCCTGTGCCCCGATAAATCAATATAAATCCCAATACACTCAAATTCGGCGCGTATCAGCGCCGATTTGGGAAATTAGGATAAAATTATTACTAAATGGGAAAGAAATGAAGGCTATAAGGAGCCATTCATTCGTAGCCTAGTCACTTTTGATCTAACAATCGATCACTTCTGATCTAGTCGTGGATCACTTCTGGTCTAGTTCTGACCTGCTCAATATCTAGAGGAGATTTTGAGGGTAGTAGTGTCAGTAATTTTATATTGTGCGAAATAAGTATCGTGTGCCAAGTCTACCTTAATTGGTGAAATATTGAAACAAAGTTGTAGTGCCAGTATAATTCAGTTGTGCCTAATAAAGTTGGTGCGGAGTATCTATTTGAAATTATACCAAAATTGGTGACTAAGTTATTGCATTGTTGGTGCTGTGCCCGGCCAACAATTATCTCTCCAATCCAACCATTTTCAACAATCGTCGTTTGCTGCAACGCCTTCAACGTTACCATACAGAACGAAAGGAAATCTTGGAGACAGTTCACATTTGTTTCTGGTGCTACCGCCAAATAATAGAATTTATTCGTTGTTTTGGTATCTGGTGATTGTTTTATGTAGGCTATTTTTTTAGGTTTAATT
>JAPYZF010000941.1:0-10870 GCA_030523045.1 Meteorus cinctellus
TTTATATGCATCAATTTATATTGACAAATAAATTATCAATGTTAAATATACAGTGAAAATAAAAATTTACTTGTTGTAAATTTATGGAAATTATTGATACAAATAAAATAAAACTGGACTTATTGATATTGCAGTTGGATCAAGCGACGTTTGTACGACACAATCATGCGCATTTATTTAATGATTATCATTTCAATCGACCTCTATATTTATACGAGAGGAAAGTGATCGTACGTGTCAATAATGAGTCAAAAGAATGCAAAATTTAACCTATCATACAACTTACTTGATTTTCATTTTCATTGTTATATTTATTATATTTTATTTTATAAAAATACATTTGATGAAATAGTGAAGATTTCGTGGTGTCAAGTTGATGATGATGATGAGCAATTGAGTGTGGATGTGTTTGGTGGAGAGAATCAATTGAGGTAATAATTTTTATGGGGATTGATAGGAATTAGATGTGAAGAATTTAATGTTGGATATGGTGAGTTGGAATATGGAAATAAAAATACAATGGTGAAATTATAACTTTTTTTATTTGATTTTTACTGAATTGAATTTGGATCTTTTTTCCAAATAGTTTTTTTGATATCAACTGAATAAATTGGTCAAGATATGAATGCTGGTATTTGAAAAGCAGAAGAAAGCCATTGGATTTGTAAGGTCGTTAAAAATCATCGTATTTTTTATTAAGTCTTCTCATCTACTCCAAATATTTTGGTCTCTCTTGCTTCTCTATGACCATATTGCATTATAAAGCGCTAACCTGCGTATGATAGAAACGGAGAATAAAAATACAAAAATCTAATTTGATGACGAATGATTTTTCTTGAGAAGAAATTTTTCTTTCTAACATTACCGTTGCACATCCAGTTGTATATGGATCACCGAAGAAACCACGAGCACATGCGCATATAGGCCCGTTCTCACGGTCATTGATACAAACTGAATCTTTGGGGCATTTTTCCCGCCCTAAGATCTTCTCATGAAAGTCGCACCGATGAATGCAAATGTTTCTATAGCACATTTCATTTGTTTTGCATCCAACTGAGCATCCTGAATAAAATGAGGCAATTATTATGCGTACTTGAATAGCAATAAAAATTGAACAAAAAAAATTTTGATGCCGGATATTGTGAGTTGGAGAATGAAACGAGAATTAACATAAAATAGATAAGCAAAACCTTAATTTTCTTGATCAATTTTTCATTTTGATGTGAAAAATTCACTAAAAAGTCTCCAAAAAAATCCAACAGATAACCAGCTCAATCATAAGTATAAACAAAATTAAAAAATGCGAATAATTTCCAATAAAATATTGACGTTAAGAATACGTACGAATATAATTCTGGTAAAATACAGAATCAACATACCTTGTTCGGTTGGTTTCTATAGAATAGATAGAACAGATATACAATAAATATATTGAACTGATCAATTATGTTAATAATATATTTTCATCTATACTCACAGCACTTATCCCTGAATATGAAAAGACGAAAAAAATTGTTACAGTTGTAACAAAAATGAATTTTTTGTTGATCTCCATTTCATTGAAGATAAGTACAAGTTTGATGATCAGCCAACGTTGTAGTCTGTGTTTAGTGTGATGTGCGCTGATTTTATAGGGCTCGTCCCACCCAGATGACTAAACTGATATAGGCATGTCAAGGCTGAGCAAATTTTGGGAAGAATGCAGTAATTGCTGTATAGAATCTATTCGAGGCGATCACCTCATGTTCAATGTGTAGATTAAAGAAGTTAATGGTTTTGTTTTCGAGATAATTGGAAGTTTGATTCCATGGTAGGTGTAATCATTTCTAAATTCAATTGCGTTTCATTAATGGCCGACCAAATAAATAGTGGGTACATAAAAACAGTGCAATTAATACTGGTGGAATATAAATATTCGTATGTGTATTAAAGTCGATGTAACACAATCGAATTTATTATAAAAACGATAGATAAAAGATATGAAATGGCGTTGATGAGCGATGTAGCAAGAAAATAATTCATTGGACTATGCGATATGTGTAAGTCTCGATGATAAACTTGATCGGTTGTCTCATCAAAATCTTTCAAACCTTTGTTGACAATGTTGAGCAAAATTATATCATTCATTCTGTTTCTTGTAGTGTGTTATTATGACATTAAATATCATGAAGTCCATCAACTCTGACCCTAATCTATACGCATATTTGTTGTGTGATTGAGTACCAATTTAATTCCAATTGTTTTTTCATGCCTGAAGATTATCACAATTTGTCCCAACGATTGGAACATTTATAAAATATCAGGAATTTTTAAATCATATTCTTCAAAATGTGATTGATAGAATTGAATTCTTCTACATAGTCATCATCATGATGTCTTCTGTTAATTTATTCATCTGATTTACATATTGTAAAATGAATATGATGATGCCATTGAATTAATATTCGATGTAAACAAAATAATGGAAAGGAAAATAACAAACTATTCATATTAGTAAATCTGATAACTTACTGTTATTTCATCACTGTCTTACGTCGTACAGTTACACCTTACCTTGTGAGTTTTCACGTATTTTTAATATTGATTGACAGTTTCGAGTTGGAATACTCACTTGGAATCAAAGTAGTCCATCAAACGGAAGTTGTGTTTCTACGATTAAGGTTCCAGACGTGAAATGGCTTCATCATCAACTCATCAAGTCTTCAAATATCCAATAATATATCTAGACATGCATATTCACTTCATTAGAAAGTTGTAGGGCGTTTAGAAAAAAATATTAATCAAATTGTTTTTCAGTTTCTTTTATACAGATGCTATATGGAAATTGATTTTTCGTTGTTGCTTCAGACATTGTTATTATCACTATTTAATATTTCTTCATCAATTATAACAAGTTAAATAAATTCACTTGACTTCACATTGTAAAATCGAATATAAATGAATTTCACTTGATCATTTCATTGGTGAACGAATTAATAATAGATAAATAAAAATGTTATTAATTTTGTTTGAACTGGAATGTGATGTCAGGGCAATTTTTTTTTCGTTGAATTTAGTCCAGTCATTCCATTTTCGAAATTAAATATGTGGGTGGGAAAAATTGTGACGCTTATCTATTTAAAATCTTCATATCAAATTGTGTGCACATTAAATTTTCTACGTTTCTCAATATGACATTATAAATAATTGTACATACATGAAAAAAAAAATTTCTTGTGTTTGATTGAATAATTTGTTGACAAAATTTAAAATCACTTTGCAAAGAGTTCAATAATATTAATTAAAATTTTACTTACGAATCAATTAATTTAATTTAATTAATACTTTCAAGTTTTTCTTTTTGAAATATAACTTGTCTCATTTATTAAATTTTTCAAAATTGTCTGTTACTATTCAACCATATTCTAAATGTAAAAATTAATTCTAGAGTTTACAAAAATAGTGAAGTGAATGTTTTTTTTTTCATAATACAGAAATTGCAGGGCAATAAATTAGGACACATGACTCAAAGGTAGCTATTGCGACTGAGTATTAAACATGTATGTGTAGAAATATGAGTTACATTTTTATATGTATACATATTATGAATGTCTTTCAATGCGTGGGCGCGTCAAGTCGTAAATTTTATCAGAGAATTCTACATAAACATTGGCACCTATAAGAACAATTTTTGTTTCTTTTTTTATTACCAACCAACTCAAATATACAATTGCAATACACTTTATATTCATTGACAAGTCTTGGACTTCGTTTTCGTATTTTTTCATCAAAGAAAATTATAATCATATGTACAAACTGTTGTGATGATGAAAAAGAAAAAAAAAAGAAGGGAAAAATAGAAAGAAAGAAATAAATCAACGAGAAATAATGTGGAAAAATTACAGAGAAAAATTTTACGTTGAGAAAAAATAATCATTTACTTTAACGCCCACGTGAAAGTAACAAATCGTGGACGGTCATTAAATTCGTAAATCAATTTTTTGTTTAACACTTTCTCTTTATATGGAAGAGACATTTATCAAAACAAATATTTTTCATGGTTGTAATATGTGCAACGTTAAATTGTTTTTACATAAAATTAACGATGTGATTACGAAATTCATGACGATAATCAATTTTTTCATAGCTCATCGAAACAAAATATTCTTTCACTTTATTTATTATTTATTTCTAAACAATTATTATCATTTATTACAATTGAAGGAAAATTGAAGAGGAATATAAAACAACACAGTGAAAAATCATTGAAACGATAGTAAATTGTTGCTATTTATTTAATTAACGTAATTTAAACAGAATTTTCCAAAAATTTGTCTTCATAGAAATACGTTGAATTCAAATTTTTAAGTTAAAATTTTTATTTAATATACTCTTTAAAAGTTAATCCAATTCTTAATTAAAACACACCCAATATGTGAACATAATAAATATCCCATTGATATTCCCCACCCTTTTTCATCCCCTTTCAACAATTTTCTTCTTCAATATCATACAAACTTTCTTGTTCATATAACAAGTGTAAAATGGCGTAACTTATCCGACCTTGGACCTGGTTGGATGTTATATATTTTCTCTCTAGTGTTTGTCCCTTCGTGTGTACTATACCAAGCGTACTACTACCACCACTACTACTACTACTACTACTACCACTACTACTGATAGACTTGCATTCCATTTAAGAATCTCCCATCAAAGTGGTCCCATTGGAATGTTGATCGAGAACTTGCAAGAGATTCTCGTCGAAAGGTAACATACACATTGTCTATAAAATTTTTTCTCACATTTCCTCCACTGACGTTCCATTATTTTCTCCCCACCACAATCCCCAGTTCCCCCACTCCACAATAGAAATAAATTCCCAATTTAATAATACACACTGAAAAAAAAGTTTTTTTCCACCACGGAAATTTTTCCCTGTAGTAAAGCAACTGGTATTCCTGCTTTGAGAATACCAAATTTTTTGAAAAATACGGTTTCTTCCTCAGCAAAATACCAAAATAAAAATATGGCCGACTTAGCCTCACTCAATTGACATAAATGCAGAGATGGTAAATCCCATTCGAGCAACTTTTCTCGTGCCCTAGGATCCATACATATACTAATAGCAAATGTAATATATCTGTGTAATTGTTCAATGAATTATAAATCAGCAAAACTTTTCAACGATGTAAACAAACACGGCAGGACTGTGAAATTAGAGGGAAATCAGAGAATTGGTACCATCACCGCTGCAACTGAATATAATAAAACTTGGATAGAAATATTTTGTATTCTGGTTGGAAAAAGACTTTTTTTTCAGTGCATAACTAAATAAATAAATATAAAAGCTGAAAATTTCTTTTTTCTTCACATCTTTTCTACATAATTCAACAAATACAAATATAAATAACGGCAAATTATTGAACATAAAAAAACCCATGTCCAAAGACATTGTAAAACGGAAGGGTAAGCAAAACGCAAATAAAAAAAAATTACCAATGATAAAAAACAAACTGAAAGAATGAAAAATAAATAAATAACACTCGTGCAATGAAATGTGGATATACAGTGGCTGGTAAAAGAGGGGAGAAGAAAAATAACGGCAGGTAAAAAAACGAGAGGTCTCTACTCGCACTGGTTTGCTTGGACGTCGGCCATTATGGTACGACCTTGCAAGGACGTTCTACGCGGGCCGTTCCGCCTGGCGACTGTGTGTATTGAATCGTGCGCTCTTCGCGTGGCGCACGAAGTCGCTCAACCGGCCAACACACACGTATATAATAATATATATATCTATATATATATATATTAAAGTCCCGTGTGGAATAAATAAAAGTCAGGCCGGGCAATGAACGAAAACTTGCATAACCAGTGAGAGACATTCTGATATATATGTAGAGATGTGTTGGGTATGTAAGAACGTTTATAATACAACGATAATAATATGTATGTGAGATTTCAATTTTTTTTTTCTCCTCTCTTTGTTCTTATATTTATTTATTTTTTTTTTTAAATGAAACTCGTTGCCCGGAATATTGCATGATGAATAAAATATTGGTTCGATATAGGTGTGTAAATATACTAGTTATGGAAATTCTTTTGCACTGAGATTTATGTATTGTGAAAAGAATGAAGTGATTGGTGGAATAATGTCTACACATAATGTTTTATTCTTTTTTTAGTCAGTTATTTATTTATTTTTTTGTTTTGTATTTTTTTTTGTGCTTTTAGTTGGGTAAGAAAATGGAAAATTACTTTGTATTCTATACTTGGAACATTTGATTGGATGTTGGAGTGAATTGATTCGACTTTGTGATGGGGTTTTGATTGAAATTTCTATTTTTTTGTTTGAGGATTTTTATTTTAATTGGTGTTGGTGAGGTTTATGTTTCTTTGCAATGGAATTTAATGGTTTTATATGGGATGGAGGTTGGTGCAATGTTGAATGAGAATTAGTGGAGAGTTTTGTGTGATTAATTATTTAGTTAAATTTGTTGAAGGATTTTGAGGAACAATTTGGATTAATGATGAAGAGAAATTGTTAGGTTAGAATATTTTTATTCATTTGTGAGTTTTGAATGGCGGAAAAAAAGTTTTTTTCAGTGTGGTAGAGGTCGATGATGTTATAAATGTTATATGGAAAATTAATTTCTCAATTTTGATGAAGCTGTCATGTTTAAATATTAAATGTGAACTTCAGTGTGAACTTGAAGCAACTGATTTCAAATCCACAATTGAATTTTTTAAATTCAGATTATCTAACTCAATTTTATTTCAATTCAAACTTTACTTTCAATTTAATTTTGTTATTTATCTGTCCAATTAAATTCATTCAATTTATAAAACAAAATCGTGTGTAATTACATCACGATTTGTTTGTCAATACAATAAATAATTAAAAGAAGCGATGAATTATCAGAGAGAAAAAAAATCATAAATATATAAATAAATAATAGAAAAGAACTACGCAAGATGTGATAATTCTACTTTTTATAAATGAGATCGACTGTGGTTTATGTGGATTAGATGGCGACAGGCGCCATCTAATATTTATATATAGATGTGTACAGTCCATCAGTGCATTAAGAGTTATGTTCATCCCACTGACAAGTTCAAGCAAGAAAATTCAATTAACCTCAATGAGTGAAATACATGGCGCCATTCACTCGTCATGGAACTTTACCAACAATTTTTCTCAATTTTTTTTTCTCACATTTTTTTCTTTGTATATTTTACAACGCACTCACGCACACATTCGTCACATATTTCCGTTGTTTCACGTTGCATTTGTGCAATTGTAAAATAATTGTTAATCTAACTAAATATATAACCCAAATTTGTGTACAAGTGAAAATTGTAAATTAATTTAAAAAGTAAAATTGTCAATCAATTGAATAAAAAGTATTTTTCATTCATTTCTCAACCTAAAATAAATAATTAAATAAATAAATAAATGTCTGTTATAACATTCACGATTTATATAGCATACAAGTAGCATAATTATTTCCAGACAATGGACGACAATATTCTCTCACATAGGACCACCCTGTCTACATAATAACAACAAAGAAAATACATTTACATACATGACACAATATAAATTCTTTATAATTTCTTTTTTTTCATATCAATGTGTTGTTCATTTTCTGTGATTCTTTTCCATTCATACATTTACCAAAGGCACGTGTCGTGTCCCGCAGTGCAACTACATGTTCTCGCTCATCTCAAATTCTTCGTTGAAGGTAAAATGCACACAGTGAACATACGCACACACATACACATACAATTAAATCAACATTCCACACGAGGCTTTGTCGCGTGGATAATAGTAGGAACATACATGGTCATAAATTTTATTACCAGACATTCACATTTTTAGATAAAGTGTAATAATTTTTTCTTTTTTATTATTATACTTTTGTATTTATGGGATATTTTATGGGAAATTTATATTCATCACGAGATTCAGTCGTCTGCTTTTCTTCTGTATTTCCCATCATGATTCTACTGTTCGTTAGAAAATGGCTACTATTTGTCTTTTGTTCATAATTATTGTCATGTAAACAAAAGAATTTTATGAACTTCTCTTCACTGATAAAAAATTGAGAACAATTGTTTTTTTTATATCTTAAACATTAATTTTAATCTCTGTCTCAATCTATTAATCTTCACATTCTGCCCTACATTTATTGGTTTTTATATATCAGATGTAAACAAGAAAAAAAAATGCGGCGAGACTGGCACAAACCGATTAGGATTTACAATCTTGAATTATATTAAACCCTGCCCTAATGCTCTCTATATTCAATACAAAATATGAAGTTACACAAATATAAATACATTTATATTTATACACAGACATACAAACCACGGGAGATCGACCGATTGGTCACAACCCAGATGAGAGTTGTTGAAATCGATCTACAGATTTGATGACGAAAGTCGGTTTAGCTTTCTCTCATATCAAATGTCTCTCCACAATATTTTTTTTCTTTTCAAGCTTCACATGATTTATCGATATGGTGTGTTACACTGTGTAGTACTAATAAATAAACGTAGAGCAACGGCCCACTGATGACGACGATGGTTCTACATCGTATTATAACCGTGACGCGACCTTGCAAGGTTTTATTCAAGGCCGAATCTAATGTAGACCCCACTCTTGTATTAATCTTTTTACCTCTGCCACTCTCATCTTCAGTAAAGAAAATATACTTCAATCTTTTTCTTCATGGTCTCTCCTTTTTTGCTCTTCTTCATCATCGTTACACATTTTTTAATCTCGCTTTCTCTTTTTTATTTCATTATAATGTGTACCAACTTGTAACAGTCCTTTATGTATTTTTCATTTATTTTGTTCGGTTTTTTCATCTTTCTCTGTACTCGCATTGGACACGTTTCAACACGTTTTATGCTTCGAGTAAATTTATTCAGTAGAGTTGTATTGAATTTTATAATATTCGTGTGTAAATGGGGTTGATTTTGCACACAGTTGTGAATTTTGTATTTTTATGTCAATGGAGAGAACGAGGAGATAATTCAGGTCAAGAGATCAAATAACAAAGCAAGGGAATTTTCCTTGTTGGATTTTTATTAATAATGCAGATCATTTCACACGACGCAAGAAATTTTTCTGATCATATATTTATATTTCTGTTGAATTAAAATCGAAATAAAAATTTGTAATTTCAAATTTTCAATTCATTTTCTAATAAATTCATTCGATAATTTTTTTTTATTTAATTTGTTATATTATTAATCATCCATTGGAGCTATTCGAGATCTTTTATTTTGATGACAGTTTCAAAAGAAAGTTACGTTAATAAAAGAAAAAAAGGAAGAGAAATTTTACGAAGAAAAACGTTTATAGATCAATATCAAATAACAGTAAAAAAAAAACGTCAAATCTGTGTGAGAATATGAAATGAAATATTGAAACATTTGGTGTTCTTTTGTTTATATAGCTAATAAATAACGAAATAAATTCTACATTCAAACACATTAACAATAAAAGTTACTCGATTAATAATTTGTTCCCCGAATTTTCATTGCCTCATTCATATCAAATAAATTTCCCAATAAAAAAACAAACTTTCCTCTCCTTCAATTAATTTCAAACATTTCCATTCTCTATTATTCTTCCAGACATTTACAATAAAATCCATCAATAATCCATCGAAGTAATAAATTATAAATCATAAGAATGATTTATTACAAACAATTTTACGAGTCATTTGATATCTACAAATGTCGACAAACCTTCATACAAAATAATTACTTTTGTTTCTTTTTATATATAAATAATTTATTATATATTTTTATTTCCCATATCACCGATCAATATATAGACACAAATAACACAAACGATATTATAAATTAGTATGGGGACATTATGCACACGTGAAAATAGGTCACACTTGCGCACACATTTTCGCAATCGACAAATGTGTTAAAACCTGCAACCACAAGAGATCAATGTACGCGCGAGCGTGGATGAAAAGGCGAATATAATAAGCTGTAGAGCACACACAAACTGCCCACGTATTATTTCTTGTCATCACATACTGTGCACACCATATGCAAACGTTGTGTGAATAAATAAATAAATACTATTTCACTTTACAAGACCAGTTTTGCCATTACTGAACATAATTCATAGTAACATTCACCATATGCTACTTGCATTGTTTCAAATGTTTGTCACACCTGTTTATTCCAGATAAAATTTATCAGGTGACAATAATTCGTTGACATTATTTTTTCTTCATCATTGACAAATCTGACATTTGATATATCTAATTCACATTATTGCATGTCATATTGATGCTGATTATTGATGTAAGGAATTTATTCGTACAAGTGCCAACCATTATTTTTTCTTGATTAATCAAATGATTTTATCATAACTAAAAATTAATTTATTTAGAGAGTCGACAAATTTATTCTATTTTTCTACCATTAGAAGAAATAATTCCGCGCAATTTTATTAATATTAAACTCTTCATTATTGTGAGAAAGTAAGTTATAAATAATACTATTTTATTTCGTGTCTCAGAGTTCAAAAACTTTGTAAATTCTCAATAACTTTTAGTAACGAGAGCAAGTCTTTGGTATGTTATGCAACAATCCTTCTAGGAAAATGCAACTGCATATCATCATTCAAATTTCTTTGTATTATTTATAACAGATGATGGGTTGAATTTTTTCAAATGAAATGTAAACCAAAAGAATTAATTATTGAAACAAAGTGCATCAGAGGTAAAGATTCAATTAGGTTCATGTTTCCAAAATGAATATACAGTTCAATTGTAAATCATTAAATTCGTTTATTTGTAAGTTATATTCAGATATTTTAAATAACTGCAACAAATGGAATCCAATATCAAACATA
>JAPYZF010000942.1:0-10862 GCA_030523045.1 Meteorus cinctellus
TAGTGGTGAAGTTTGGAATTTTTAAGTTTATGTTATTCTTTTTAATAGCTAATCTGTCAGAACGTCTAGAATTCACATCTTCAGTGGATAATTCGCGCAAATCCGTAGGTTTTTCAGTATCAAGTAAATTATAAAAATTGCATGATAGGTAATAAATTCTACGACTTTTAACAGATAGCCAACCAAGTTTACGTCTGTAAGGTGTTACGTGCTCATCTCTTTTTAATGCATAAATCAAGCGGATAGCAGAACTTAAAGCTCGTTGTAATTTGACATTATTCTACATTGTAGCACTTGATAATACAATTGAACAATAATCTATTAGTGGTAAAATAGTTGCTGAGACCAACAATCTTTTCAATTCAGGAGTATGAATGATTTTACTCAATTTTAAGCAGTACAAGGCTGAGTTTATCTTACTTATTGTTTTTGAAATATGTAGATTCCAAGATAAAGTATTTGTTAGATAAAGACCCAGACACTTTGTCGATACATCATAGGGTGGAGGGACACCATCAACCAGAATTGGTAATTTAGGTTCACGATATATTTTCTTTACTTTATTACTGGAGCTTTACTTCATGACTTTAGTTTTATTTGAGTTTGATTCGAGGCCATTTTCTATAGTCCAGTCAGCTATCGATTGAGCATCAGTCATAATTTGAGTGATTGCTTCTTGTAATTGATAAGAATGAAAATGTAGATACTTATAGATATCGTCAGCAAACAAACCATATTCACAATTTGACAATCGTCTAGCTACCGTGTTCGTTACTAGTAAGAATAAAATTGGTCCAAGCACTGAGCTTTGAAGCACACCCGAAGTTGTTTCCAACAATTCCAAAGCTAAACCAAAATCATTAATTACTGACTGAGACCTATTCGACAAATATGGGAAAAACAAATGAGTTGTAGGAATTGAGAAACCGAATTCAATTAAGCATTTGAGAATAATGGTATGATTAACGTAATCAATGCTTTTGTTAGATCAAATAGTACTAGTAGGGTCAACTTATTTTTCATATAACCTGCATTAGGTTAGTATTTAGATTTTTTTAACAATTATTTTTCTATGCTTCTACTTTTATTGAATTTATACGTATATCCTCACCGGGTCGTGGCGATTCTTGGGGTTCTCGAAGCATGTCGCAGGCAAGAACTATGTGATTTGACGGCAGAAAACTTCAAAGAATATGACAGAAAGTTGTTAAAAGTAGACCTCGAAGATATAAAAACTCACGAGGATCGATTTTACAATTGAAGGAGAGTTTTTTAAGATCGTCAGAAATTATATCAATTTACGACCGAAAAATTTTAAGTGTGACCGTTTTTTCCTGCACTATCAGAATAATCGATGTACTCGACAAGTTGTTGGGAAAAATTCTATTGCTGATTGTCCGAAACGTATTGCTACATTCTTAAATTTGCCAAGCGCTGACAAATATACTGGTCATAGCTTTCGAAGAACTTCAGTCACCATAATTGCTGATTCGGGAGTAGATATTACAACAATAAAACGCCATGGTGGCTGGAAGTCAACGGTTGCTGAGGGTTACATCCAGAATTCGATCAACAATAAACGAAAAATATGTAATCAATCAACCAATATTATTGATCAGTCATCTTCAAGTTCTTCAAGTCAACCAGTAGCTCCAGAAAAAAAATTGAGAAGCGGGAACAAAGTGAGTTTACCGACAGTATTAGAAGTACAAGAAACTTCCAATCCAGGAGTCCAAGTCTTACCAAGTCCAGGAGCTTCAAAAATAAAACCAGCAAATCCCGGAACATCAGCAACCATAACTTCATAACAAATTAATTATCATTTTCATAATTGTACTATCAACACTATGAACTTCTAGGTTAAACATATAAAAAACTATTTAATTTACGAATAATGTTTAATAAAAAAAGAACCATTAGTTTCTTGAATTGTAGTTTTTAATTTCCTCAATAAGTTTAATAATCAAATGGTACTTTCGCTATTTGTCTGAAATTGACTAGTTCTGGTTGGCTCCAGACATTGAAATCAGCATTTTTAATGCAACTTATATGAAAAATATAATGGGTGACGCGCGATGAAACACGATTTCAGGCCGAGTGATGCCAGCCCTCTTTTCGCTCGGGCAGGCAACTTCACTCTGGTCTGAATTCGTTTTGTTTCATCCGTAGTCACACAATATACTATTCATCATTGGCTTTATTTATATTTTCTGCTAGTCTTAATAAAGCTGGTTGTGTACTATAATTTTTCCTAAACCCTGATTGGAATTTATCAAGTTACGCATTTTCTTCTAAATAATTCACTATTTCATTTGCAACTATTCTTTCGAATACTTTACTTAAATGAGAGGCATTTGCTATAGGACATGTATCGAATGGCGACTTTGGAGGTGTAATTTTGTTTGATGGAATAATAAAAATTTTTTTCCACGCTTGAGGAAAAATGCCCGTGTCAATCGAACGACTATAGCAGCACTGTCAGTTTTGGCTTCGCTATAACTAGCTTCATTAATGAAAACACCACCTATCACCTCCACCCAGATTAAAAAAGAAACAAGTGGGGTTGTGCTTACTCGCTTGCTTGTTCATATTTGATATCAATAGGTACCACATTAATAACTTCCGGATGCTACTCGCCATCTACCAATGCAATTTGCATTGCGACTTACAAACTGTTATGAAAATAGATAGGATCGGTATCACATTATGAGGGAATCGAGGATATCGAAAATGTAATGCATTAATGTTTGATCCGTATTGTCACGATCCGAGTAACATATCCATCTTCGGGAAACATCAATAATTTTATACGCACCAACATATTCGATTTATAGATTCGGATTTTATAAACATTATAATATGATTGGTTACTCAGATGTTCATAGAAACATAATAACGTTGCGAAATATATTGCGAATGTATCACATTCAATACCATTACTTCAGAGCTGTACTCTGTGGGATATGAATTTTTCCGGGAATCTGTAAATAGCATCCAGGAACTCTCGTTGTTTTTTTGTATTGAGTATAGATTTATATTTTTTTTTTGTATTCTTTTCCAATTGCATTAGTTCAAGAATTTTATCTGTAACAAATGAATGAAGAATATGTTCATATGAGGAATAATTCTATCTGTAAAAAAAATAAACCCTCTCTCCCATGTTTTGTTTGTGTTGGGATTTAGGCATGGAAATAAATAGTAAATTCTACTATAACAGTACTAGCGCGTACACAAGCGTCCGGAACATTCCAAACCCAGTCATTATAAACGCGTGATTTGATGCCTAGTGTGGTAAACACACCAGTACATTATTTCCAATACGCCCTCTCGAATCATGCGTCACTCATTCACATTCGCGAGACCTTTTATACATTTTTCGTGACTGACGCGAGGTAGAGGTTTTGTCAATACATCCGCGATCATAATCTGTGTTGATTCATGCTTTAATGTGAATTTTCCATCGTTTATCGACTTTCTGATGAAATGATCTTTAATATCAATATGCTTCGTACGTGCACGAAATACTGGATCACTCGCTAGGCACTTCGCGCTTTGATTATCTATGTGAATAATTATTTTGGCCTATTCATTCAAATCTAATTCGCGGTGTATACTACGTAAATAAATGACTTCTTTCCCACATGACTTCTTTCTGACAGCCCTACGTATCCGACTTTAGTGGACGAAAGTGCTACTGTTCTTTATTTTTGCGATTTCCACGCGATTGCGGCTCCACTTAAAATAAACTCATACCCCGTGGACGATCGGCGATCCAAATTACAGTTTCCACAGTCCGCGTCAACATATCCAACGACGGGACTACTGTCTTTCTTGTATTACAATCTTAATCCAGCGGTATCCGACAGATATCTCAGCACTTTCTTCGCTGCCAACCAGTGTTCTTTATTGGAATTGTTCACAAATTGAGCTAAACGCGACACTGTGTTAGCTATATCTGGGCGCGCAGAGACTGGCAAATGTAGAGACATGAGTGAGCCTATTAATTCGCGATACGGGTAAACCTCATTCGGTTTGTTTCGATCATCTTTTCCGGAATTTATGCGTATTTCTGACGGCGTCACAACTGCGTTGCACTCACTCATCCCGTATCGCCGTAACAAACCCCGTATGTATCCGGCTTGTGAGAGTTTGATATTTTCTTTCATCTCGGTGATCTCCAGTCCAAGACAAGGCTTCGACGCGCCGTATCTTCAATCTCAAATTCACTCGACGACTCTCTCTTAAACCATACGACAGTCGACTCTTGTTTTGATGCCACGAGCATATCATCAACGTAGACTAAGACGAGTATGACATCCTCATCGCGTTTCCCACAAAATAAACACGGCTCATTATTAACTGGACACAAATTCATACTTTCGAGCTTTACGCGTAGCCTCAAATACCATTGTCGCCGAGCTTGTGTTAACCCACACGATGCTTTATTTAATTTACACACTTTGCCGGCCTCGCGCCTGTCTTTCAGCATCCTTTCAGTTCGTTCACTAACTTTTGAATCACCGTCGTGTTCTACCACGATCCTCATCAGCATTTCCGTCAACATCTCGGGTATTCTCGTATAAATATTTTTCTCTATAGAGCTATAGAGATACGCCGCTACTACGTCGAACTGTCTGATCTTCAGTTCGAAATGAACTGCAATGGCTAACAGCAACCGTAACCTTTCCAATCGCGCAACTGGCGCGAATGTCTGATGATAATTAATACCATATTTCTGGCTATAGACCTTCGCCACCAGTCAAGCCTTGCGTTTTTCTATGTTTTTAGTGCTATTATACTTGAGCGCGAGGCGGCATTCTGATGCAATTGCATGTTTCCACTCATCGCAAGCATCACCTCGCAGCGCATCACTCAGATTAACTTCTGCAACGGCAGCGAATACATCGTCATCAACATCTGATTGGCAATCTTCGAAGTCATCGCTTTTGACTTCATCAAGCACTGCTGATTGTGATAGATAGAATAATTTCCTCGGATGCCCAATGGACCCCGTCTGGAGTAAACTTGGTCCACCCGGACCTCTCGTCGGCTGGCCTTTTTCCCGTTTTACAACTATTTTCGGAACATCTCGACCTCTTGGTGACTCTTTTTCCCGTTCATTGTCGCGTTTTTGTGATGACTGAGGCGGACTCGTGACCTGACGCGTGCATTCTCCCTCTATTTCAACAGTTCTGATCGCGGTATATTGAGCTTGCTCCTGTAACAGCAGCTCATTTAATTTATTCGCATCACATACGACTTGTCGTGACTCTGCAACGAATTTATCATTACTCTCACATACAATTTTTCATGTTTGCGGTAACCAGACCCGATATCCTTTACATTCACGTGGATATCTAACAAACACTCCCTTTACCGATCGCGCCGCGAGCTTTGATTTGTCTGGGTTTTTATCCAACACAAATACCAGAGAACCAAATACTCTCATATGTGTGACTTTCGATTCTTTTCCCGTCAAGGCCTCGTACGGGATACGTCCATTTGATCCACTATTGGGGCATCTATTCCTAATGTGACTCGCGGTGGCAACCGCTTCTGCCCAAAACGATGCACCCAAGTCTGACTGTAATAATAAACAGCGTGCCATGTCCAATAACGTGCGATTCATTCTCTCAGTCACACCATTTTGCTGAGGAGCATGGGGCATCGCTAATCACCGCGTAATTCCTTGACTGGTCAAATACGAATCAAACGCATCACTAAAGTACTCACGACCGTTATCCGATTGTAGAATCTTTACTTTTTCACCTGTCCACTTCTCGGTATGTTTTTGCTATAACATGAATGCGTTTAGGACATCACTTTTTTGTCGCAGTAGATATATCTCACGGTATCTCGTATAGTCATCAATGAACGTGACAAAGTACCTTGCTCGTTCCATAGACTCCATCCTGAACGGACCGACAATATCTGAATGCACTAATTGTAGTCTCTCACTGCATGGTGCTCTCCCCTCAGGAAACGGTGTCGCGGCCATTTTTCCCCGCGCGCACACTTCACAGCCCGATAACAAATCCGCGCTTCTTACGTCCACCTCCGGAACAATACCATCGCGAACCAATTTTACCAAGTCTTTACCATTTGAATGTCCTAGCCCCTCATGCCACTTTAACAGTTCGGAGCATCGAGGCTACATTGCCATCCCCACGCGTTCAGCACTCTCGTCCACAATGTACAAATCGTTTTTACGTCGCGCGATTACGAACGCTTGACCGCGGTTATTCTTAATGTTGGCATCGTCTCTTCGGAACACTACTCCGTTCCCTCCGCTCGTTATCTTGGTCACTGAGATCAAATTTGTTCGTAGTTTGAGGACGTACAACGTGTTATTCAATCCGATCACTCGTTAATTGTTATCACACTTGACGGACACTCGCACTGTTCCCTTCCCCCTAATTTCTGTGGACGCTTGACTCGCTAAATTCAACTTTACGCTACATGTTGCACACACTGACTCGAAACGTTGCTTATCTCCACACATATGCGTGCTACCGCCACTGTCCAGAAACCAAAGATTAGGCACCGGATCACTGACTTTTGTTTTCAGTTCGGCGCTGTACGCGGCATATGAGGCATCTGCATTGTGAGCTGATTGTTTCAACTTTCCTTTGTCTCTAACGGTCGCCTCTGCGGGCATACATTTGCCTTGTGTCCCGGTGTTCCACAACAATGATATCCAATGTCGTTATTTGTATTTTGTCGCGATTTTTCCTTGCCCCTCTTCTGTCAAGATTCAATATTTGAAACTTGTTGATGTCAGCAGCCATAGCCGTTACAACGCTACCTGAGGCCTGTTTACGGGCCTCGCTTTCTCCGATAATTTTTACCTTTAGCATTTCCGCGGTAGGTAATTCATTTCGCGATTCAATCGCATACCTGAAGTTTTCAAGCGATGGAGGTAAACTGTACAGTAACATGATGGCGGGAAAATCCCCATTTATCTGCACGTTCATATTCTCGAGCTCATCTACTGCGTCGAAGAAAATAGCCATGTGCTCCTTAACGTCACCACCATCCTTTAACCGTCGGAGCATTAATTTTTCAAGAAGCGTTGCCTTTCGTGCTGGCCTTCGAAACTGTATGTTAACTTTCACTTAAACCATACGTCTCGCAAAGTCTCGCATCCGCGAATCTGTTCCGAAGGTTGAATTGACAAAATCAGATCAGCCTTTGTCTTCGCGTCGTATTTGAAGCAACGGTCCCGCGTTGCGTTTATAGCGGTTGCCTGCTCACGAGCTACGATTTCAGGTAACTTCTTACTACCATTAACGTACTCCCATAGATCATTTTTGATCAAGAGTGCTTCAACCTGCATGCTCCAGATATCAAAATTGTCCTTCGACAATAAATCAACCCGCGACGGAAACGGTGTTGAACCGTACGCCATTTCAAGATACTATCGTATACTCTCACGTGAAACGACTTCTTCGATAATACCATAGAAATTTTCCTTTTTCATATGATTTACTCGCGCACTTTTTAAGACGCCTACCTTGGGCCCATAACCTGTTGGAACTCAGGTATGGAAATGAATAGAAAATTCTATCTATGATTATAATGAATGTAACTTTGTTTTATATTGAGCGGCACGTCCGGATCAATGCAATCAACAAATCGAAATGATGCGGGGAGGTAAACAAAATTTATTCCAACGCGACACAAGCGTCTGGAACATTCCAAACCTTATAATTATAAACGCGTGATTTGATGCTTAGCGTGGTAAACACACACGTACATTATTTCCAATAGTTTGCTTGTTCGCTTGTTGATTTGAAGGTTTGTTGTTTCGTAGGTTTTTTGCTTGATTTGTTTGTTGGTCGTTTGGTTGTTGGTTGTTTGTTGATTGTATGTTGGTCGTTCGTTGATCGTTTGCTAGTCGTCTGCTAGTCGTCTGCTAGTTGTTTGTCGGTCGCCTGCAAGTTGTTCCTTCGTCGTTTATTAGTCGTTCGTCGGTGTCTTCACTTTCTATGGACCTAGAAAAACTGTAGAAAACCTGGGCCACTACAGCCGATCCCGAGCTCGCCCCCCGGCGCCAGAATAATTTTTTCCCTGGGGAAAATAACTTCTCCCGGCACCGAGACTCTAACCCAGGACCTCCCGCTGATGTGACCAGTGGCCAGCGCGCTAACCACTGGACCAGAGCTCCGGTTGGCATAGATAGTATTAAAATAGTAAGTTAAGATATTACTTTCAGTGCCATAAACTTTGACGTATCGAATAACCGCAGGAAGTACTGTAGGTTGTAGAAATAATGATTGGGATTTGACATGAAAGTAGATTGTAAGAAGTTGATCAACCAACTTATTTAATGAAGAGTTTCAGAAAATCAGTAAAAAGATATTGAACTTTTGCAATTTTACATTTGAGATCGACTACTATTGAAATTAGTTATATCTCATATATTGTTTGAACATATCATGCTATATATGTAGTACTGTTCTAATACATAGTGTGATTTATCCAATAAAGTAATCGAAATAATTATGATCGAACTTATATACAGCTTTTAATTAAATGTTCATTTGTTCATTTAAAAGGCAACTTAGATGCAAATTCATCTTAAAAAGCCGTGATGAATCGTTGAAAAGTTTTTGATATTAGTGATTACAATGTGATTGCTAGAAGCTATGTTCACTCACTCTTTATTGGCTTGGTGATTTTCTTTTGTATGTAGCTGTCATAAACTGTTCACATGGGATCAAAACCTAGATAAAAATCCTACTTAGTCGTAGCAATCATGCAAGAAAATATATTAATACATTATTACCAACATGATTCGTATTGTTCTTATATAATTGCAATTGACAGTTATACTGAATTATTATTTTATCAAATAGAGTATTGTAATTTCAAATATTACACTCTTATTTTATCACCTTCCCTTCCATGCTGTGTAGCTCATCACCAGATGAGCGTGACTTCTTTCTTGTCAGTAGATTCTTTCCTGAAAAATGAAATGAGAAATTTGCTTGATAAATGTTGAAGAAGTTTATATAGTTACTGAGTCATTTCTTTCTTTTTGATTATTGTTTTTCCAGTATTAAAATCGTAATTTATGGACAAAAAAATCGTTCTCTGCCTTAGAACATTTTTTATTGTTACTACAGATTTATCTGATAATGAAGTCTCCTTATTTCTGCTTAAATGTAATAAGAGAAAAATTTTGTTTTCTGTGATGATCAGGGCCTGGAAGTTGGGGCCAACAATCAAACGTGAAAAGAATACGATATTAATGCAACAATCACAAGCAAAAAAGACGATCGCAAAAAAATTAACACGCATAAATTCATGCCATAGCCTATAAGTTAAATGTCAAAACCAACGTAAAGTGAGATGCAAAACACGTGAATTGACTGCTATGATCCTTGAAATTGTCGAGAGATAAATTGTTTCATTTTTCTGGTGTTCCAAACATAAATTGGAGACAATTCTCAATGTAAGCATGTGATTTATGTAAGAGCAAACATGCAACGATGTTTTTGATCTTGGTTATTGTCTTTATTTTGGTCTTGGTTTTTGGAGACAAAATTTGAGACAAAAAACTGACAACGATTATTGCAAAGACCAAAACCAAGATTTCTGAAACAAAAATTTGAGTTTTTACAAAATATATCAGGAATTTTCATTCAACATTTTTATACAATGTTCATTGGCGCAAATTAACAGGCACAAATTATAGTGAATAATCTTCTTCACAAAAATACTGTGAAATTTCCAACCTCTTAGTCTAAAACAAATATGTTGCTTCCTCAACGAAATTTTAAGTATAGATATGATATTAAAATATTATTTACAATGTTTGTATGAATTGGCTATTTGGCTGAATCAATGGCTGCAACTCTAAGAAAATAATATTCTTTACAAAAAAGTATTGAGACATTTTCATCCCATTTTTAGCTTATACAATGATACGCCGCTGTCTCAGACGAAAATTTTGGTTTTCGATTGTCTTGATTGATTGATTGGTAAAAACATAAATATAAATCGCCTCGCAATACAAAAGCCTAATATAATAATATGCATTCTCTAATTATCCTTGTCAATGAGATTTACGCAAAGAATTATTATTACAAATAACAAAACACACATTCATAAATAATAAACATGATGCTAAACTCAAATCGATCTATAATCTGACCTATAACCGAACAATCATAATTCAAATTTTCTTTTACCAATTTCATAACACACAATAAACAAGTTAATATATACTAATAATTATGAATTCACGTCTATATGTAAATTACTTGAATATTTATTATAAATGAAGAAGGAATAAAACATATTTATACAGGGTGTCCCTGATCCGACGCGCACGAGTGATACGAGGCTATTGTGAAAAAAAAAATAAAATTTTTGGCGTTTGAATTATTTCTTAATTTCAATTCTTGAATTAGTTATTAATGTTCAAAGATTGACCAATTACTGGCGCTTCTGGGTGTGTATAGGTGAGAGGTCCGCAGCGGGACGGGGAGCACTCATGCCGGGCGAGGAGCGGTACGCGCCCCACCTTTCCTACTACGTGTATAGCGAGAAGATAGAAGCAATATATGCGCTCTCTCATTCGTATTGTTGGCCTTTTAAACGCGATTGCATTTTATTAAAGTTGAATGTTTTCCTGTAACGGGAGCATTGAAAATGAATAAATGATGAAAAAGTAAGTTACATTCACTGTTCTCCATGCTTGTCACGATGATTTCAACTCAGACCAAGTACACGGTCAAGAGTATGTTAGATGAATCGATCATAGATGAGATAGTATGCTATTAAAACGTAAAAAAAAATTGAACGGATACACTTCTGGAACATAAGAATAGAAATCTTCAGAATTGCACGTAAAA
>JAPYZF010000943.1:0-11414 GCA_030523045.1 Meteorus cinctellus
GTTAACGTTTAGCATGTGTGGCTCTATAAATAAATATTAATCATATTCTATCACGTTTATTATTATCATTCTTGTTCGTGAATTCCCTGCGAATCCACAGTACCCTGCCCACATGTGAAAACATGGCGACTTGTGCTACTCCTTGCTAAGCATATCGTACAACACGGGCTGATTTGGCACGTCCGCGTGTATTCTTTTCGTTAGTTTTTTTTCTTTTTTTTTCCTTTCTGGATAAAATTGGCGGTTTTTTGAGAAATTCAGCGCGTGTAAAACGCTCGTATGACGAAAGGTACGGGTGAACATTGCAAAATAAGAATATTTAGTGGAAATGGAAGATAAATCTCAGTATTTGAAAGAACTAGAAATGCTATTTTCATTATACTCTAGGATAGTATCCATAATGTGGAAATTAAATATGTGAACGTGTGACAACAATCTATGCAATTGATCCATACTATATATGTATATAATGCGTCATGTGTGCGTGCGTGAATGGATGCGTATCATCAAGGAAAACCGATTCATTATTTTATTGCTGAATTTGGGAATATATGTATATATATATACACGTACATACATACATACATACATACATACATACATACATACATATATACATACATACATACATACATACATACATACATACATACATACATACATACATACACATACATACATACATACATACATATATACATACATACATACATACATATATACATACATACATACATACATACATACATGGACGTAGAGACATAGACATATTGATACGATGGTCCGACATCTCTATTACATATTTCGTGGTAGTAATTGATAATTAGAATGAGAATACAGCTATGGATTTCTATAATTGGCCTCATATAAGAAATATACATTCATTTCCTTCTACTCATTTTCGCACAAGTCTCTTCATATGATTACATTATCACATTGAACGCATAGCACGCAATTAGCAGATTACTCATATTGTTTGGATATGTATATGGAACCTGCCGATTTTCAGGTTCAGATTTTCATGTACCCGGACAAAGTTACGGTGCCCAGGCAGGGGGGCAGGTGGGTGGCGGAGGAAGTAATATAGGAGTGCCAGGGACCAGAGGGCCACCCTCCCTCAGCAATATACAATCAATTGGTCAAAACACGACATCCATTCAATCTAGTAGTGTTACAAGTGGGAGCCAACAGCATCAACCCCAGGCTCCAACAGCTGGAGTGCAACAACAACAACAACAACAACAACAACAACAACAACAACAACAACAACCACCACCCTCGGGTCCCGTTCCAACTACAACGCCGCCGATACATAGCCCTTCACCTCAAGACATGGGGAAGCCAGTGCATCATCAAACCCAACCACCATCATTACAGCAGCCGTATATTTCGAATCAAGCGAGAACCATTCCGCAGGTAAACATACAATATAGTTGTTTTTTTTCTTCGACAATGTTGATCATTTGTTTTCGATTATTCGATTAGTCGTTTTTTGTCTCTATGTTGCTTCTCTTTCTTCTGATGAAATTAGGGATTTTATCCACTGGGGCCAAGACCTGTGCAATCTAGAAGTTCAGCTCATAGAAGTAACCAGGCTGGTAGCGCAACTCACGTTGTTGGAATGCCTAGTGTTGGCGGTAGTACGGGACAACCACCTACTATGTATACTCATCATGCAAATATTAATGTTCCGGGTACACCAACCATGTTTGTTCAAGGTCAAGTGCCAAATATCCATACGGGCCCACATCAATCACCGATGTACCCCGTGAATAGTCAGATGCCACAAATTGCAGTAAGTTTGCGTAACATATGTGATTGAAGAAAAAAAAATAGATGTACAAGTGAATCTTGTGATCAGACCAACATGGATTATGACTGAATGTGTATTTTTTTTCACAGTTTACTCCTCAACATCGTCACCAAGCACACCAAAGTCCGCAGTTTTTCGCCAGTTATCCAACCAACATGGTTCTGCCACCAAATATGTTCCAATTTACACCAGGCCCTACTCAACTCGCGGCATGTAAGTATATGCATATGATTGTATACTTGTTGCTGTGCCAGTAATACTCATACCAATTTTGATAGTTTGTTATTCAACGCACCATCCGCCAACGACTGCAATGAATTTAACCAGAACGAATGCTAATGCTGTTAGTGGAGGAGCCACACATGTGGGTGGACCATTGGCTGGTACTCAAACGAATGCTGGCATATCGCAAGGTACATTGCAACAACCAACCCAGCAGTCGCAGACAATACCACCAATGGCGATATCTCTCACTCAGTCAGGTAAATCTTGCAGACTCTACCACCATCGTCACTAGCATAATTACAACACTCAAACACGCATCAACATGATTCCCATTTTTCAATAATTTATAACTAATACATTGATATATACATTCAGCTTACGCTGGCCATAATGGAGGTGTGACGAGTTCATTGAATGCGACGTATCAAAAAGTAACTACAAGACCAAATGCCTTAATGAATATAGTGGATCCGGCCACAGGCAAAAATGTCGCAGAAGATATATATCGAACTGCTGCAATTCCTAATGATGAAGCAGCTACACGTGAAATGCCGCAACCACAGGTGAGCATCACCAAAGCATCTTTGAGCAAGAGAATAAATGGATTCGAGAAACTTGTAGAATGATGAAATCACTGGCAAAAACACGCCACCGGCAGAACATACTTAAATTATTACCGTAATCATGAATGTTCCATCTTTCATGGGATCAAAAATGTGAACTGGCGTATCATGCAATTTAGCTTTATGACATCGAGGCATTGCCTTCTATCATCATTTATCATTTGAGAGTCATTATAATGATTTTCAATTTAATGATTCCCACAACGATTACTTTCGAAAGTTCAAATCTCCACATCCAGTTACTCACCCGTTAGATTGCCATTACGACTAAAAATACAATCGCCGTTCATCATATAAAAATGATTGTTTGTTTGCAGGATTCAGCTATAATTGCCGAATTCGCATCGCGTGTAGCCAAGGCGGCAAGTGAAAGTTCAGAAACTAATAGTGATCCAACCGCAAATAGCAGTCATGATGAGCATCAACATCATTCTGCGGAATCAGAAAATTTGGGCACTCCCGTCTTACAGAATTTACACAGGTCACAATCCAGTACCAGAGGAAATGCTCCTATCGAGCCTCAGTGCAATCTTATTCCGCCAGTTACAACCGAAAATTCCACAAATCCTACACAGTCATCTGTGGATTCAACGTATTCTGTGGCATCTGTTGCAACAGAAGCGTGTCTGCCAATGTTACCAGATATGAGATCATCTTTGATATCAATGAAGGATGTACAGTCCCAATGTGAAGCAAAATCCTTTGATAATTCAGCAGTGTCCCCTCTATTTTCGATCTGTGGTAATATCAACGAGAATGATGATTCTACTATTCGTCAACCTAATACGATAGCACATTTGACAACCGTTTCTGGTGACATTATTGAGGCAGAGTCACAACCAAAGTCAATGTCAACATCAATCGATTCACCACAAACAATTGCTGGTACTGAAGTACCCATATCAATAACGGCGTCAAAAGAGCATTCAGGCAGAGAATATCTCCTTTCACCAATACACTCATCAAACTCCCCATTGATGCAACGAAAGTTGCATGACAGTCCACAACATCAACAGCAGTTACAATCGCACTCGCAGTCGGCGTATCAGCACAATCAGCAAAGTCAAATATCAAATGAAGCTTCTGTGTTGATAACCAATGATTGTAATCCAACAATTTTACCGCCTATGGGGGAACCTGATGAAAGGAAAACTAACGGAAAAAATACTAATCTTCCGACTGCACCATCATATATTCATGTTCATCAGAAGCCAAATGGTGACCCCGGAGATACGTCAGAAATTGAAATTGCAATTCAGACCACCGATGGTTCACAGAAATCAGCTGACGGTAAGATGAGTTCCTGTTATTTCTATTATTCTTATTTATCCCTTCTCGAGATCGAGTGGCTGGTATCGTGATTGTATCATGTTAACTGCACTTTCATTTACTTTCGATTCATTTTATTGTCCGAGAATCTGGAACAGTGTGAAATATATATATATTTAGTTGAAGAGTGGGTGACGCCCTAGTTTATGGAACAAGTTGACGTTGATGTTCTTGAAAAATCCGACTTTCAAACCGTGCAATGATTATGCCGTAGCTTGACATACAATAATGAGTTATTGAGTGAAATTATTTGATTTTGTACTATTTTGGTATCATCTTAATGATCAAAAATCATTATTGTTGAGTACCAATAATGCTGTCATTATTCTCAATAGTTCCTAATTATCTCGATACGATATGAATGGAAATCATAAGGGATTTAAAAGTAGAAAATTTCATGTTTGGAGTGTTTTCCAAATAAAAATTAAGAATAGTCATATTACGGCCAATCGCCATCAATACAATATTCGAATCACATCTGATGATGTCAGAATGCTGAATATAACCGAATCTAGTCGATAGTTGCCGATATTCCTTTCACATCAACGAGCTGCATAGTGGGAGAAAAAGAGAGTTTGGAGGGCTTTGGTGGGCAGTTGTGTGACTAAAGATTGCCTCAGTCGTTAGCACGTGCTGCGCTACCACCAAGTACCGTAGCCATAACCTGTTTCTTCGTCACACCGAGTACATTTTTCCTCGACATAATAATTTTCTCAAATTGTAATTTTGTGTCATAGTAATCAATTTAACCATCAGAACAGAAATATCTTGCAGTTTAGTGTATATCTTCTACGGAGAAGAATAAACGCGTGTTATTCTTTTTCTTTTATTTAATTCTTCCTTTTCTTCAGCATAACTTTTAATTCTCGAGTAGTAGTGACGATATGTGAGAAAATTTGACTTGAGAATTGTATATATTCCCACGATACGGCAATACATAACGTTTTTAACTAGATTTTTCTATATATGAATTTATTTGACGGGAAAATGCATATTCGTTTATTACTTCTATAAAATCATACTCACGAATTGTTGTGATTTATCATCAATATTGAAGTAGAGAAATTGGTTTTCATACGAATTTGATTAGTGTAGAATTATAATTTGGTTGCTATTAATGATGGAATTTGCAATATTGGACCACACGTGGGCAGCACGTTCTCGACTCTCTATGTATGTATGTAATTTTAATATATTTCCTCATTTAATGGATAATCTGTATTCATAATATAACTCACAATTGTTGCACAAATTCTGGATTGTAGTATTCTATCTTCTTTGGAAGAAAATAGACCAGAATCTCGCGCCGTGTTATAATTCAATATTCCGTAATACTAAATTTTCGTTTCAAAATTAATGCCGCATTAGCACGTGAATACTTTATTTATATAATCGTTGATCCTGTCACCTATCAATAATTTGAATTTATTTCATATGCATGTATAGTTTCGAGCACAACGTGTCTGGCCATATTATTGATGTGGATCGTGTACAAATGTTACTGATACGTGATTTTTTCATGCGGTTTGATATTATATTGCGAATTACTTTTTCAATATATCCAATATCGAGTAATTGAACTGTAGGACATAATGTTTTCTCGAGAAAACAATATTTCATTCCGTAGGTAAAGCATATGGAAGGGAGCGTATGGGACGGATGAGCCGCCATTTTGTGATTCTTGAAATTGAACATTCTGCCATGTTGAATATTACGGTGGATGGGGCCTCGTGTCTGTTATACTCTCGATCTGTCGATACCATCTGACAATCATCAAAATCATCCCCATTTTTTTTTTGTTTTTTTGTTTTTTTGTTTTCTTCTTTCATCGTTATTGAAGACAATCAAATATTGAATGCCAATGATATTTTGCGCAAGATTGGCCGTTGTATAATGGAAGCCAATATGAAGTGGACGATAGTGGAACGTTGAATTGAATTCCAATGCAATTCAAAAATAATTTATAATCACCCAATCGAAGCAGTAGACTAATAACTTTGCGATTGAATTTTTTTTTTTTTTTACCGTCAGTAAGAATCAATCCACTATATATAACGTAATCCCTATTCACGATTGTTGGTGGTGTTTCAAAATTAAGTGGTATTCAAATTGAACTATAAGTGAAAGTACCAGTCATACTGTGGATCGTTGGTAGCTTTGAATAATATATGATACGTTATTTGTAGTAGGATTTCAATGGTGTATTAATTTCCAACGCGCATTGATTACAGTTTTTCCGCATTTCGATTATACCATTATACAGGGGTTGTAAGGTAAAAGTAGTTCTGAGGAATTGAATAACATTTCGGTATACAGATCGCAACTAGTTCATTTGACTAAATCTGAAGATAATGATATGTGGTTAGCACATTTATTTAACAAAATTACAGTTTATTTTGGCCAAGCGGCTTCGCTTAGTTTGCCAGTAGATGATTGATACAAAATAATTTTTATTCTCATTCAACACATCATTTTTTGGGACTAGCAATTGAATGATCCGTAGTGGGAGGAATAGGTATGTATACATGTGGTGTCTAATGCGCCTGCACCGTAGTTCTCGATGTTACATGAACTAATTTAAGAAATCGTATGGTGTGTTGCCCGTTGGTTCGACTCAGTTTGCAAGTTAAAATAGCCACATGAACGTTACCTAAATTTATTCTCGTATTCTGTATAATTTCATATGTATCGTTTTAAGGAACTATAGCTCATATAATGACGGCATTTTCTCAATTCAATCATTTTCTTATCGTATTCATGCCTACATGAATATGTGGAACTTAAGTTCAGTTGATCATACGATTTTTCTGTGATTTGATTTCACCTTCTGAATATGTTTTTGGTGCAGTGATGTCTTTTCATTATATGCCATACTGAATCTATTAAATATGAGATAATAATCGAATACATCCATCCTATTATGACTGATTTGCTGATTTGATTTTGTCCGTATGAAAATAAAAGTATATCAATTTTGGCAAAGATCCGGTGGTTTTATAAATAAATTCTGAATCAGTGCAGTTGTTCGCAACCTTCTGAAACAAGAGATTCAAAGGCTAGTACATTATTTTTTAATGATATTAAACTTTTCTATTCGATTCAATGCTCCATTTATATTTCTTCCCCAATTTTAATCACATCAAATTGTATTTTCGAATAAGTTTTGTGTTGTGAAAATTTCGATAAATATATTATTTACATATTTATTGATGTGCGATCGGAGCATTGGCAAAGTGCCTTGAGGTCATTGGGAATGGAAAAGTGGACGAAAAATGGCTAATGCCAGCAGTAATTCAAGATCTCGTAACCAAAATCGGTATAATTCCCTGGACTGCGGTGAATTTCTTCTTACTTTCATATCAATTCATGGAATCTGCTTATGCAAATTTTCATGTAGGGAAAAATCGTGCAGATTAGATCAGAGTCGGTCAATAAACAGATAGACACGAATAAGAATGGCGATTTTTTATTGAGGAACGCGTGAGAAAAAATATGGGGATGATAATGATAATAATGAGTAAGCGAGTAAGTAGATGAACGAAAAAATATAGAAATGAATAGACAAAATAAAGACGGCATATCATGAATTTTTCGAAAGTATTCCCCA
Organism: Meteorus cinctellus; assembly: GCA_030523045.1. Classification (NCBI taxonomy): domain Eukaryota; kingdom Metazoa; phylum Arthropoda; class Insecta; order Hymenoptera; family Braconidae; genus Meteorus; species Meteorus cinctellus. Next base: position 7,598 of record JAPYZF010000943.1, read on the forward strand.
AGATTTAATATTGAATAGGAATGATCGATCATTGTATGGAAACTAGGTTGACATGAATAGAATTAATCGAAAAAAAAAACGATCAAATACAATTTGCACGGTAAATAATTTTTTTCGTGTCAAGTATGCGTACTATAGACGTTATGAAAGCGCATAATGACAGATTTGAATACTATACAGATACGATAAAATTGAAATTGGTTGAACACATAACACCGAAATAACTCATTCTATCTTTACTTTATTAACAGGTAAAGCTATGCAGAAGCAGAAGGGCAAAAATAAACTCAAGGGCCGCGATCTTAATCGCAAGGGTGCCGAAAAAGAAGGTACGGATATGGATGCTTTCGTGAATGCACCGTTGCAGTCAACCAAAGTTGTTGAAAAATCGCAAGATTCAGACCAAAAATCTCATCTTGAGAACACACCTGCTGTCATAAATATTGAGCAACAACAAGTGAAAGAATCGAAAAAACAGTCGGAAACACTGGGTCAAATGGTCGAAAGTAGGGAACCAATTATATCAGATATTGAAACAAGCAGACACGATATTGACATTGACTCCCAGCAACAGCAGCACCAGCAGCAGCTACAACAAAAACAACAAGAACCACAGCAACAAGAGCAAACACCAGAAAAATTTGTAAATAAGTCATTTGCACATCAAAATATTAAAGATACTCAACTGATATCGAATAAGTGTCTCATCAATGAAATGATTGGAAACAGTCAAGTCCCAAATACCAATGAATCCATAGTATCCATTGAGAATTATGAAGAAACTGGTGATGATTCAGTATTCGCAGTGGAAGACAGTAACAAGGGTGTTCAATTATTAGAGAAAGAAACATGTGATGTTGTTGATCACGTGAAAATAAAGGATCCGAGTGATATGAAGGCCATTGTGGCGCAAAAAAATGAAGAAAATGTGAAAGCATCTGGTGGCCATCGAGAACTTACTGACACCAATTTATCAGTGGACGGGATAGCACCTGTTATTGACAAACACAACAAAACTCAATCTAGCAATCAGAATGACCCGATACAAAAAGCATCTGTGGCACGAGCTCTGAAATATCAATATAATTCGTACCAGTGGAGTCCAAGAAACACCTCTGGCAAAAAAGAGTATGATCGAGAATTTTTAATGAAACTTCAAAGTGATCCACAAAGCCGTATTAGACCATCTAATCTGCCCGATCTAGAAGTAGTTCTCAAAGATTGTTCAAGGGTGAGCACCTATTGATTATAAATTGTCATGTGAAAATACACAAAAATGTTATCCAATTGATGTTATTTCGTTAAAATTACAGCAAATTAACCGCAATACCGTTGATATGAGAATGTTCAAAGATACACGAGCACATGAGCAATTGTTCCCCCTCTTCGCAAAATCTTCATTCAATTCGAAATTAGTAAGTATTTATTCACGTTCTATTGAAAGTATAATGGGTCACTCTAATAGCAACAATGTGTTTAATGTGAATCCAGTTATATATTCATGATGTTTCATTTAATAAATGAAAGTAGTGGACTGATTCAACATCAATGACAGAAAAGCTATATACTGATAAATATAATGAAATGGTATTCACAATCAATATTTTAAGACCCGCATATGAATTGAATTTGATATCCAAGTTGAAATCAAGTTTAAAATTTCAATTTCATTTAGTTATTCATTCATTTATCGTAATTATTAAATTTGTCAAATTTAAGCCACCTCCTACGAAAAAGAGCTACCAAGGTAAATCAAAAGCGAGCAAACCAAATGTAATCCACGTGTCGTTATCACTTCGTGAGGATGTTAAGCTTCGTGAAACTGAGAATGCTTGGAAGCCTGCACGATTGAAGGATGAAGCTGCTGACGAAGATAACATCAAGACTGAAGCACTGTATAAAAAAGTTCGAAGTGTTTTGAATAAGTTAACACCACAAAAATTCAATACATTAGTGAATCAAGTGCGATCATTGGAAATTGATACGCAAGGACGATTGCAAGGTGTTATTGATTTGGTGTTCGAAAAAGCAATAGATGAACCAAGTTTTTCCGTGGCATATGCATTAATGTGCAAAGAGTTGGGTTATATGGAAGTTACATCAAGTGACAAAAAAACACCGCAGAAATCCGATGTAAATCACAATTTTCGTAAGTTACTTTTAACACGCTGTCAGATGGAATTTGAGAAAAATGCCGTGGATGAGAGGGCGAGAGAAACTAAAGTTCGTGAGATCGAGCAGTGTACAGATCCTGATCGTAAGAAAGAATTGCAAGTAAACCTCGAAGAAAAGGATCGCCAATTACGACTAAGGTCTGTAGGGAATATACGCTTCATTGGTGAATTATACAAACAAGAAATGCTGACAGCAAGCATAATGCATAAATGTATCACACATTTATTGCAAGATATTGACGAAGAAAATCTTGAATGCTTGTGTAAATTGCTGACAACTATTGGAAAACTTTTTGACAGTAAGACCGATGTTAGCCATTATTTCACAACACTGTCTGAACTTACAAATCGTAAAAGCAACAAGAAAATTAGCTCCAGAGTACGATTCATGATTCAAGACGTTATTGATTTGAGAAAAAATAATTGGATACCCCGAAGGGATGAGAGCAATCCCAAAACAATGGATCAAATTCAGAAGGAAGCAGAGTCGGAACGTATTGAAATTCAATTGAATAATACACCAATGAACACACCGCGGAAGGATGATCGCAATAATGACAAAAGACGTAACCGTAAGTTTGTTAAACAATATTAGTGAGAAATATAGACATAGCTTGATGATACATCAACTTTCTTCTTTTTCAATCAATCAGGTGGTGTCGGTTCGAACGCATCTGATGGATGGAGTGCGCCAGTGGGGAAAACCCGACAACCGTACTCTGTCGAAACGTCGAAGTTGAATACAAAAACTCCACCAATGGATAATCTTCAGTTAGGAGGTAGACATCTTTATGTCTGGGGTTCTGCTACAACAGGGAAAGCTAATGCGATAACAACGAATAAATTTGCCCCTCTCGGAAATATGTCTATGGAGCAAGATAAGCGTTCAACATTTCCACTTCCCGGGTAATCATTTCAATTATTTCTACGGAGACATTTAGTTGCCTTTCAAATTTTTGTACAATGAATGATAGTGCATTTACAAACTGGAGTTTATGGATTTTGTAAAGTCTCTAAGTATCATATATTTGATAGTTTACTGATCCATGAATTCATGATGCATTTTTTGATTTTTACACCAAGTACCACATCAACTATTCCATTATTTATACTAATACATTTTATGTATAGATCACGATCTACTGGAGCAAGAGAATATAGACCGGAATATAAATCATCGTGGGGTGAGTCGTGAATGATAAAAATAATATTTCTTATATACTAGTGAAAGAACGTGATGGTAATGATATTGACGGTGATATCTGGATGACAGATAGAGGAATAAGATAGGCAGTTGTGATTTCTGGGAATATATTGAGAATTTATAAAAAATCCAAAAGTTTCTTTGCCAATATTATCCCAATGAATATTATTCCAATAAAGAAGTCAATTGAAAAAGAATTTTTCAGGACATCGATATTGAAAATTAAAAATCAATTAATGTAAATCTAGAGGGGCGAGGTTCGCGAAATGGTAGCAATCAAATGGAAACAGGCTCATCTAATCGAGATGGTTCACTCATGGAAAGTTCACGGAGTGCGAGTATTTCGATGCCTCCACCACCACCAATGAAATCCAAAACAACTACTCCAACATCAACAGCACCAAATACATCTACCAATATTCAAACTGCCAAGCCAATG
>JAPYZF010000944.1:0-10778 GCA_030523045.1 Meteorus cinctellus
CGAAGTATCACCAAACAATACTCACGAGCGAGCGTAGCGAACGAGTAAACCCAACCCCACACGCGAGCGAGCGTAGCGAGCGAGCAAGCACAACCCTACTTGTTTTTTCTTCTTTCATATTTCCATAATATGTACATTAGTTTACATATTCAATGATACATTGCTGTTAACAGCACTTTCATAAATTTAAAAATTTATAAATTATTCAATCGAGACATTTCCGAATGAAATTGCACTGTTCAAATGGAATTTTTGACCAAATAACCGCATCGGAAGTCTCCCATCTGAGATTGTGACATGCTGACTAATGCGTCAAATGTTGAACAATTAATGTGTATGTAAATTTATTTTGGACGTTAAGGGCTTATATTTTAGAGTTTTTAGTTCAAAATAAAAAGAGGGAAAATGAAGCACAGAATGTCTGTAGGAATAAATGCTGGAGCATCAATGGCATATTAAAGCGATAAGTCACAAAATAAGTGGAGACGACCCCCTATTGACTTGCGTATAACTCGGAGGTAATTACAAATGAGTGACTAGACATAATTTATTCAAAAAGCACGTAAAAAACTCAACGCACCGGTTTATTATTATTTTTTTCCAATTCATTTCTTTAATTTTCTCCTGAGCTATATACATAAATGTGAAACCGTAAATCATTTAATGGCATGACAGTGCCATTGATCAAAGATCTTGTCTGATGTTCATCATTTTCTTCATGTTTGTTCCGCTCTCGTCCATGTTCGCGTTTCATCTCGCTTGTATGGGAATATATGAGACACTACTAACAATAGATCGAATGGATTTATCTTTCACTTTATTCAATCGACACATGTACCTTCCTAATGTTCAACCTGAGTTTTAATTTCTCGGAATTTTGTGAAAATATCCATTATTAATGACATATATAGTGTCCATTCACTGAAATATATACACGCATATTCGGTAATACATAAAGTCATATATACTCATGTGTGCACTGCCATATTCATATGCACGTTTATTTCAGTGAAGTCAATACAGCAGGGATAAGTCTGAGGTTAAGGCCACTACGTGCATATATATATATATATATATATGGTAAGCCACGTGGCGTGCGCGTTCCCGTGATTGCAGAGTTTGGCCCGTCATTACGTGACCCCGCCGGACGACCTTTTTACTATAGACCCCTGGCCCGCACGCCGTACCCAATACGACACACATACAACTGTATTCACATATGTTTTATGTATATACGTCCAATACATAAACAACATAGAAAGGAACTTCACTGTAGCCGCCATATGACATAGCAGACTTATGTTCCACATCTTCTGGCTTTAACGATTTATCATAAGATTGTAAAAATGCTAAAATTCAAATAAAAGGCACTGGTTTCTAGAAGTAATCTTCCTAGACGTCTTGAGCTCGTCGCAAAAAATATATTTCTTGCTATCATTCGGAAGGATCTCCCATACTTATAGTTGAATGTACTAGAAGGGCATTTTTCTTTTTATACATTTGTTCTATTGACCTCAGCATATGCTTCATTCCCCAGCTGTTTTGTGAACAATTTCACAATAGAAGTAACGACAAATGAAACGGATTTCACGTTTTTACACTTCGATGAAGAAACTACCATTATGCCATTCTTATATTAAGATCACGTAATATGCGTGTGCTTCAATTGCCACTGTTTTGACCTGGCTACCAAATGGATTCATTTGTCGGAAAGACGGGATTCTTTTCGGAATGATACTCTTAAATTAAATAGTAATTGAATAAACAGAAAGATTACGAACTTATATTTAGTTGCTTTGCTCTTCAATACGCTCATGAACTATCTGAATGTCGTCATCAACTGTAGAATATAAATATGTGAATATCTTTACCGGTAGGGAACAGATTGTATGAAACTAAAATGCTAGTTTTGCCATGGGACTATAGTAGTGTTGCGGTCCCATGCTACAAAGATTTGGTTTTCCACTCATAAATCCGTAGTTTAAGGACTTACATGGCTTTGGAAATCTAGCAAAATTCATTCCATTCAATGTTTTATCTAATAGTACACCATGAAAAGAATATTGACCCGAGTTTTAAGTCAATCGGAGTGAAACTCTAGCAAATACAGCCTTCTAAAATTCCTATTTTTTTCCCTGCTTCATTTCTTTTTGAAACTTTAGTCGCGTTCTTCAAAAAACTGTTTTGGAGTCGGTGGTCACGATTTCCCAAGAATTAATGCACCGAGAGATTTCCAAGAACGCGCTGTCGACGAGTGAATTTCTATCTCTTGATGGATATATCGCAAACTATCGTTAACATTTCAAACTTTTGTTTGGTCAAACTTTAAATACGACAATTATATCTTCATATTTAAAAAAATCGAGAATATATCTTTTTTTTCTTGCCTATCTTAACCAACGTAATCCCTTAATCTTCAAATTTGGGTTTGTAATCGTTTAATTTCCATTCATTGTAGATTTTTCATGGATGAAACGAATATGATTCAACGCTAAACGCAGTAGGACTTGAAATTTCTCATCTAACAATATTTCGAAACAATGAATTTCGATTATTAATATTAATAATAATTTGAGGTGATACAACCGAGGTCAAGACATTTTCAATTGCATGTCTTACTTTCCCATATGCCCTTTATAGAAATGCTGTGTTTCTTTGTCATAGCATAAAGTTTAGTAAACAGACTAAAAATAAAGTTTTGTGAATAGACTCAAAAGAATATTGTTATTGGACACAAAAATTTCGCCATGCAACTGAAAGACAGGCTTTCTTGCTAATGAATTGTTTAAAATCTTTAGCATGTAGAGAATGTGACAATGAAAGACAGAGTAGAAGAAAAAGTGGAGTTCTTAAATATTCATTGCGTAGCATGAAACTTTTATTTCCGAGGAAATTGTTAAAATAAATTGAAGGAGAGTGTTAGTCAAATACAACTTCGACTTGTGGATATTGTGACAGGGCAACTGATGTGAATTTTTGGTGATGTTTCATATGTTCCGACATGTATTCGTCACGGACGATAAATAGCACAAGTCTGTGTATATTTATGATAAGATGGAGTTCATGTCTCTCTAGACTCAAGCTTGAAGACTGATCATGCCCTGCAGTCAGTGTGAATTTGACCGTGGCTTCAATCAGATGAATGGAAAAAAAAAAAAATTACATCTGGTCCATCGAATATCTTCGGTAAATAATGGAACAGAATTTGATTGGAAGGCTTATTCTATTTATCTAATCCAGAACACTGTCTATGTGGCCCTTGGTAAAACTCAACAAGGCCCAATAATTCTATTCCCGTCCCAAACGATGTTCGAAATACCTTGTTAACTTGTGCATGAATGTTACTTGAATATGTGCGTATGCAATCCCTACAGCCTGACGAATGATTCATCCCAAGCGTTAATGTTGACAAGTTAAGATCGTCAAATGATAAATAGATTTTCCAATTTCGATAGAATTCACCAGATTGTGAATTGAATGCGCCATTTCCCAACGCATATTCTATGAAATCTATACTTTCATCAACGATTCGGAGAGCAATTTCATGTCTCCTTCATCAACGTCCACTTCTAGTTAAGTTGTACTGAAAAGGGCCAAATAGATATATTCTGAATTTGAAATGTATCGATAATAATAATTGCTCGATTTTCTCCTCGGTCTTTCCAAAAAGTCAAAATACAAACTAGCCTCTATTTTCACGACCCAATCTTCATTCGTAAAGGAAATTAATTATTAACAAATTCAACCACGTGTTGGATCGATAAAAAGTCATATTGCTGTTGACTGAACTAATTCACGATGAATGAATGTGATTAGATTTTTCATATGGCGTTGGTTGATACGGTATTTTGATAATACCGTAGTGAAAAATAGTGGACGAATCAATCTCTCTTCGAACTTTTATAATTCGGTGGAATGACGGAAGAATAGTGTACAAGAAAACTGTTCATATGGAGACTTCATAGATTGTCATAGGTACCGTTTACGCACGGATGCACCTGCGTCCGTGATCTACACAGCCCGTCACAGGCTAGCCATCATCATTACGCTGATCTACATCTACATTGTCATTACCTTCTCTGGCCGCGCAGGATGTACGACGTCAAACTTGTCGAATGTATGCACACCACTACTATCATATCTGATACAAACTACTACGATAACAACAACAGAAACATGCAGGAAAACAAAATATGCAATCAGGGGTGATGTGAAGATGTATGACTGATGACTATCTTACTATCCCGAGGAGATAAAAATGCTCTAGATGTTTTACTCGGACCTCAAACCCTCAATCTTGATAACTGTTATTATCATCGTCAATGCTGTTGCCTCCCCACAACCGTCTATGCATCACTTTTTACGTACGATTTATTCTGATTTTTCGCTCCATCTCGTCAGAACATCAACAGTCATGATTTCACGCATTGTCGAGTACACCCCTTTGTAGCTAGTGTCTTCTGGTATAATCAAGTGTATGTGACATTCGGTATCTATGCATTTATACGCTACACAGCTATGTATATTCAACGCTGTATAAATTAATTTATTCACCTAAAAACGTATTAATTCATCGAAATGGAGAATTTGGCAGAAATTGCGGTTCGTACCATTCGTCTCGATGCTATATTTCCACTGACGGAGAATCAAATTGCACAATCTATATCCCGTTCTATTCTCTCTGAGTTAAAGGCACTGAACATGGGAAACCTGTGAAAAACTGCACGATAAATCGTCACCCTGAAGAAAAAGAGAAAGTGATAAGAGCTAAGAAAAAAATTGATTATATTCATATACACAAAAAACAGAAGTCATTGCTGTATACATATTACTATTGAGTCGACGGAAGAGTTTACACTTGTCGTAAGAGATAGTGTTTTCAGCCGTGCAAATTGTTCTTGCAATCTGGACGGCTGACTGATTCTTGCAAGACTGCGAATCGGATTTAATTTCACCAATCATTTAACTAACAGTTTATACCTATCAATTTAGATGGCCCCTCGTAACATTGGCTAACATGTTCATGGCTCACAATTGCTTTGTCCTTCACGCAATACTCATCATATTTCTGCTCATCATTCACATAAAGTATTGATTCCGAATGTTGTATGAGATCAAGAAATCAATCAATTAGATCTGGACCAACTTTTGTCAGATAATGAGATGAAAAACCTCTCCAAAAAAAAATTCACATTCATGAAAAATGTAGTAATATATCTAAATGGCATATATCATGTCATGAATGATGAGAAAAGAAACAAAATAATTGAAATAAAATAAGTGATAAATACATTTAGATCATTTCTTCATATTTGGGTATGTCGCCTGTAGTCTACGTAAGGCATGAATGAGTAATCAAACATCGTATTGTCTCGTCTATCTACAAGACTTGTCCTTAGCTATTTGAACGTCATATGAATTTCTTCAGGCGTTCGAGGACGTTTGGAGTCTCAGTAATGATGAACGAAATTGCACTCCACCGCGTTGGGTGGTTAATCGTAGTAGAATCGAGATATATATTAGAAATAGATATTCGAAACATCAAAATGGCAAAAAGCGATTATGTACTGAAGAACGCAAAGAAGAAACAAAAATGATAATAGCGCAACATGGAAAATATCTTCACTAAATGTACATCAAATCGTCTCATGTGAATGTTAATGCTACAGTTGCTGCTTGGTTATTGCAAAATTGGTCAGACTATTACAATTATTCTCTTTGAAAATTTGAACCAGTGAACCGTCCAATGCTTTCGTGAACCTCTCCTTCGGTTGCGAGATATGGGCCCGAAGCTCTTTGGCTTCTCAGAACGTGCAGTATGATGGAGAGTGAGAGGTGGATGGTAGAGGCGACGGTAGACGCACGCGCCGGGGGCAACCAGAGGCTCGCGCTCTGTAATCACTCTCAAGCCACACACGCATACACATCGTAGAAAGATCTCCAGAGGGTAGAGACAGATAGCGGAGAAAGAGAGAGAAGGGGAGTAGTGATGGAGAGCGCGTTCGCGCGCACAATTACCCGACGTTCATCTACACCGACGCCAGCGCACGCGAGTGCATACTAATTCTATCTGGTGAGCAAGAGCACGAGTTTTATGTGAGTCGGCGCCTATATATATCTATACACATACATTGATGCAGCGAAAACACGCGCGTGGAAAGAGAGATATGAAGAATTTCATCGCGCTTGGCAAGCCATACACACGTGTGTATGTCTCCTTGATCTTCGTCTCATTTCTTTGTTTTATTCCTTTCTCCTCCATATTCTTCGCCTTTTTCCTCATTCTCTTATACAAACTCTTCTTATTATTCTCTTCTCTGCTCTGTTGTATTATTTTCTTCACTTTCAGCAGACTACACATCTGCGTAATTGTCCCCGCCGGCGGCATTCAACCGAGCGCGCGCGCGCATTCCGCCTCAGACATGATTTTATCGTACAATACAGTGCAGTTCAAAACTGCACATTCGAGCCATTTTTGCGATACCTATATATTTGCATTCTTAGGAACAAAAACATGCCAAACGAAATTTCACCCAATAACGATGACGAAAAGAAAATCAACGAAAACCCTATTCTTGAAACATTCTGTAGTTGTTTGACTCAATTATAGAGCCGTATGTTATGTGACAGTTTTGTATAAGGGATAAGAAAATGTTGGCGAGTAAAGATCAGCAGCATATCGAGTGTACTCTGACCACATTACTCTTGGACATACGCGTCGGAGTATTCAATAGTGATGATGACGACATATTACACGCATTCCTGAAGTTCTGATACGCACAAAGGCATATTCAAATATTTTCCAGGAGGTTTGGACCCTTTCTCTCAATCTCTCTTTACATGTCATACTGGAAGGGGTTTGGATTTACCAACAAAAGTGAGTGTCCAATATCTTCCAGAGTCTTTGAAAAATACACGACGGGACATAAAATTTAAAAACATTCGCAAGTCGTTTCATTTTGCCAATGGTCATCAAGTCACATTATCCAGGTCGAATGTTTATATGAGGAGCAAATTCCAACTCATTAACAATGCATTGTTAATAGCTTTCTAGCCGATCCGAAATTTTTTTCAATTTTTTGGTAGCGATACTGAATCACTGTTTCTCAAATTCCTTATCAACACTGTCTATATACACTGAATGACTGTTCAATGTGGATATGAAGATAATCTTCAGAGTCATTCTGGAAGCACAATCATCGTTATCTCATAATGATTGTAACATTGTTTTTTCAGCTTAGTGCAATTCATGATTTCGTTGACAGACGCAGACTTTCCGCTCAGATACCGCAGCTATTTAACTCAATGATTGAGTAACTGCTATCTTCTTTTGTTTACTCATCATTTTTTTTTCCTTATGATAAGAAATTTTTTTCATCTCTCGTCAGTGGCTCATGGAACCATCGAAAAATGCGGAATAACACATAACCTCAAAAGCATATGGCTTGTCAGAAATATTATTGAGATTATGCGGGGTACGCGATTCCTCTCTGAAAAAATTACCAAACACTTCATCGCTAGACAACGGCATACAAATGATACAGTCAAATTTTTAAAACTCGTTGATTCTTGCCAAGTAATATTTTAGCAATTCTTATTGACAATTAAGTAATAATTTTTTAAACGCAAAAAATTTGTTTGGGGATTATATAACAATCATAACATCAATCATTTGGTCTCCCCGCAATCACGGAAAAATTTATTTAATTATAAAATCTACCGTTTCTTAACGTCAACTGCCATAAGCTTTCACAATCGGACAACGTTGCATTTCATACACTATCGATCAAGCTTATAGAGATTGGGTGCGGCGTTCGAATCTTTGAATCTGAATAGTAGACCATATGTTGTAGTCTATGATACTTCTGTGTGTGATAGATCATGGGGTGGGTGCAATGTAACATGATTTTAACTGCGTAAGTTAATAATGTTTTATACGAGCAGCGTAATAGTATTCTATAGTGATTCTCGATAGGGAGGAATGGTTGAACACAGATTTATATTGGTTTCAGCGTGATTGCTGAACAAACATGGAAAACTCACATCATTCACGATATTGCAGAATAATGCAATGAATTTCAAGCATCAATTCTCTAAAACAAGTAATACTATCATAACATGAGAAATGAGTGCTAAGCCCTGATGGAAACAATTTGTCAGATTCTGTCAAAATAAAACGGAGTTCGTCAGGTTGTCGTAGATTCTGTGAAATATGTGCGACAAATTTATGCCAACTAAAAATAAAGTATGTGAAGAACTGACAAATTATGGTATGATCTCAGAAGTACAAATCAGTCAAATTCTGAATGGATTTCAGGACCGCTTAGCATATGATGACGGAAATCACCATAAAATATGTCTAGCAGATTTTACCAAATGCTGTTTGATTTTTTTTGTAAGTATGTAACAGAAAATTCTATATTTTCTGGAATTTCGAGGGCTAATGGCAACGAATTTTATTTTATTTCGAATTCAGCGACTTAATACCATTATTTCTGAGAATATTCAATCATGTAGTTATATATTACATTTTTAATCAGGATATGTGAAAATATATACAATTCTCGCAAATTAAGGACCTAACCTCGGTACGCAACTAGTCATAGATTTTTAGTCGCCAACCTGAGTAATGTAGAATGTGAATGTGACAACGCCGAACTCGTAATGTATGCATGTATATGTGAATATGTAAATATGAATATAAAATCTGATATGCAATGACGTATATATTCTAAAATTGGCAATATAGAGTTTTATTATTCGTCATTCTCTTGTCATTTTTTCAAATGTTTTGTCTCTTTTTCCTGTAATTTTCAATTCAATAAGGCTGCTAGCTACATACGGCAATATGTTAAGAATTTGATAGAATTTGGTGACAACATTCTCTAGCAACAAATACGATGACCCAAATTTGTCCAAATTTTTCGTCTACACAGTTGCCAAATAATTGCTGTTACAATACCCGAAAAATATATCCATATGTATATCTGAATTCTATGCTCAATGCACGTGAACTCTAGTGCTCAATAACTCGAAAACTACGTAGAAGAAAAATCTCAAAAAAATGTGTACCTTCATATTTAATACTAAAGAATATACATACTAATTTCATTAAATTCTATTCATTTCGAATTTTCACACCCTCCTTAAATTTTTGTTACAAATTAATAATCTCTTTTTTAAAACTATACTTTTATCATTGACCTAATTTATATATGGGTGATTCCGTTCTAACTGTGTTTTTTAATGTCCTGTATTGTTTGTTCTCACTGGTCATTAATTAATAATCTATTAATGAAATTTTTGTGTCAATTGGATTTTGTGTTAATCATAAACGTATTTCAACATTATTTTTATTTAGTATAACTTGCCACTTAGAGAAAATTTACAATATATCATCTAAATGTCCATTTATATGACATGGTACTAACATGTTAAAAATCACAGTTAGAACGGAATCACCCATATGTTTCTACGGTTTCGAATCTGCTGCAGTTCAGTAGCTCGCTTTTAAGTTTTGCGTCATAATCTATAATAATGCGGTGTTGAAACGTGCGTGAATTGCTCACATATCTCGTCGATTTTTTTGTTATACTTTCTAACGTAACCGAGCTTTGTATGTTTTTAAAAAAGAAAAAAGTTCATGGGATATTCGTTTATATGTTGTTCAAATTTCATCAAAAACTGTTTGTTAACTCCAACGTAATAAGTATTAGACTGCGTCAAAAGCACAGATTCCCATAAGATGCCATGTGAAGTGCTTCAAAATAAAATTATTAATATCTTCTTTCAGTGCCGACCTAAGGTCACCAAAATTTAACTGTCATTTTTGGAAAAGTTTTGACATCTTTGCAAATTTTAGCAATTTCCTGTTTGTTAATTGATTTAACTAGTGAACTCCCGAAAGTACGTATCCAGGAAAAAAAGTTGGAGTCTGATCAGAATAATTAATTTAATTATACCCTGTAAAAAATTTTGGTGGAAAAATGGGCCCGGAGAACTTTACACGGCCGTGTAGTGTGAAAAAAAGGTGTAAAATTCTCTCGGTGTAAATTTTCCATCCGTGTAATTTTGACATAGTGCAATCTACTTTTTTTTACACTATTCTGTGTGATTCACTTAATCCTTACCATTAATTAATACCTATATTAATATTATTGATATATTAAATAAGTTGTTGAATATTTCAGTGTCTTTACAAGTAATAAATAAATCTTTAACACTAATATTAGTGTGCCCTATATAAAGTTCTTCATGATTTAATGTCGACAAATTTATAATTGCAATAGAATCGATATTTTTTGGATTAATTAAATAAGCATTGAACTCGTCATAAAAATCAACAGTCTTCCAAAAAGCACAAGCAGCGAATGGGGTCTTTATATAAATAAATAAACGACGGATCACAGCGAAAACAGATAATTCATTATCCTTTCTGATTACAACAAAATAATCAATTCTATATCGATGTCCAAACGTTAAATATTTAACATCATTCCCACACTTTTATCAATGAATAGTAATGTAGAATTTATCATTAGAATTAATCATGTCAATCGACAAATTTCCAACTACTTCGCCGTACTTAATAAATTTTCTGGGACCAGTTGTTAGTTGAATTGATACATTTTTTTTACATATTTCCCAGCGATGATATGATTCACACTGAAACTTGTCTGCATACACTGTAAAAAATTTTGGTGTAAAAACGGTCCCCGAGAACTTTACACGGCCGTGTGGGTGCGAAATGACGGTGTAAAATTCCTATGGTGTAAAAA